>VWPU01001608.1:0-78988 GCA_013398955.1 Callaeas wilsoni | reverse complement strand
GCCTTGCAGAGGGATCTGGATAGCTTGGAGTGTTTTGCAATGATTAATTACGTAATGATTTTGCAGTGATAAATGGGATGAAATTGCACAAGTCGAATGCCAGGTTTTGCAGCTGAGATGGGGTACCACTGGGCATAAGTATCAATTGGGAAAGGGGTAGCTGGAGAGTAGCTCTGCAGAAAGGGATCTGGGGGTGCTCAGTAGCAGTCAGCAGTGTGTGCCTTCATAGCCAAGAGAGCAAACCCCATCCTAGGGTGCATGAAATACAGTAGAACATGAAAACCCCTTCCAAGTATTACCCTGGGGACAGAGATACTTGCTGATAAAGTGTGACAGCCTCTTGCATTTGGAGCAACTGATTAGTCATTCTCTGATATCCAGTTGCTAGATACTTTGTTTTGCATTTATAGTTTTAAAAACAGAAAGTATTCCATAAAATATAAAAGGAAGCTTTTTTTTGTATAAATATATTTTTAAAATTTGAATTTTTTTAAAAAAGTCAATTATCAATTGCATCATTGCTTTTATTACGTAACTTGCTTAAGCAGAAAATCAGCTGCTCAGAATGTGTCTTGTTTTTATCTTAATCTTTAAGCTACTGGAATAGTCAAACCCCTGTTTAAGCAATGGCAAATAGTCTGTATATTGCAGCACTTCACTTTCTGCTTCCATCAAGGATCATTGTGTTTGCTTGCCTTGCCCATAATCTGAAGTTCAACAATGCTCACTGCTTATCAAGTTATTCGTTATCCCCTTGTTCCTTCCCTGTGCATTGACCATACTGAGTCTCGATCGTTCAGTATTAGAAGATTTTAATTGCAGTTGGTACCACAGAGGGGTTTCTTCTGCCTACTAAGCAATTCTAGAAGTGCCTTATTCATGGAATGTATCACTGTTATTCTTATCCAGGAGGCTGAAAACAGTGGTTTAAATCCTGGCATAAATTAGCTGTTGGCTTCTTCACTACCTTCTCACTGACTTCTGCTCCTATGCCTTTCCAATTATGCATTCATATGTCTTCATTTTATAGAGTTTTCACTTCGTGCACTAAGTCTCCATCCTTATTCCAGATTACTTTTTGACTGGAGGTAGTTTAAAGACATAAATTCTCACACAGATAATCCTGGTGATAAAGTCGGTGTTTATTCTCTTGTTCCTGCCTTTGTTTCCTATCAGTGCCAATAACGTTAGGACTTTGTACAAAGCAAAGGCAGACAAAAATTAGCAATATTCTATGTATTGAATAGATCTTACATGTTTAATTGCTGTATAAGGATAGTCATCCATAAATGTGCAGCCCTGTTTTCAGGTTGTGGCAGTTGATTGCTGTGGTTATGTGACTGGAATGTTGTACAATAATGTATTTTGGTGTGGCCAAACACTTCAGACTAGAGAAATATGAAGAAATTAAGAGACTTCTTTCCCACCGTGATTCATGTTAAAGAAGAAAAGATTACAAGCACATACAGAGCCAAACATCCCCTAAATATTTTGGGCTTGTGTTATTGGATTTTTTTGCTGAAGGGGGTTAGATTAATTTTGCAGAATTAAGTGATCACTTTGATATGAGTGGTTACTCTCAAAGTCACATTCCAGACCTGTTTACTCATGCATAGTACAAGCACAGGGTTGAGGATTCTCTTCAATACATACTCAGTGCAATGGGACAATAAAATGAATCTGACCCTTCATGTGTAGGTACAGAGCAGCAGAACCAGTAATACTGTGCTTGCAACACACACTTGAAACAATCAGTTGTGAAATGTGCTATTTTTGGGGCATAAGGTAGATGAAAGCAGGTAATGTACTGTTATTATAGCTCTTGCTTCAGCAGTACAATGAGGATGGGTAATGACATTTTGTTTGTGCAGTGCTCTACTCATATCCATAGTTAACATGTATTTTCATGAACACTGCAAGCAGCTTTTCTGCTGGAGCTATAAGTCATGTTGTTTCTGTGATGTTTTGGGTGTTAATAGCCGAGAGGCATAAAAAAACCCCTCCTGCTTCTTCACTGGTTTGAGTTTTGTGCACGTCTCCACTGACCCACCAGGCGTGTTTGAATGGTGCCTAGCCTGAGGCTGCAGAAGGGAACAGGAATTCCCTAAACACTGATCAATGGGCAAGTGGTGTTGGTTGGTGAAAGAGTGAAAAAGGTTTGCCAAGAGCTGCATTGGCTCCTGAGTTACAGGGATGTGCTCTGTCAGCTTCTCCCTTTCAGGTGCTCTGCTTGGGTTAGTAAGTACCTGTTTTCACCTGGTGGTGAAGTGATCTTCTCCCTACTGGCTCCTCTGGTGTACTGCTCCTGTTTTGCACACAGATCAAGCTTATCCTGATGTAACAGGAATAGTTTTCTTGCAGTCAGTAGCTGAGTAAATTTAGGTTAAGGTCTGGATCGCACTTTCCTGTCAAACCAGCACCTTCTCCTACTGTGTTGTGCACTCTCATAGGGCCGTGGAATTCCCACTGTATGTCTAAATATAGAGTTTTAAAAATGAATATCCACATCACATGTAGGAAAACAAGTAACTAAAAGGAAAAACAGCTAACTTAGAAAAAGTGCAAACTTGGGGCAGTATTTCACATGTTACTGTCACATGGAAGAACTGGAGCATTCTTGGAGGAGATTAGACTAGAGCAAATCATTCCAGTGCTCAGCAAGAAAAGCTATTCTTATGACAAGTTAAATGAAGAGCTTTGCCCAGCCTTAGTAACAAATGCTGGTTTTGACATGTTCACAATATCGCCGTGCTGCTTAAAGTGTCGATATATTTGAACTCGATAGGTTTCTATAATAGTGACAGTTGAGTCAAACTGTATAAACTAAATACTGCAACCAATGTCCATGTGGTCAAAGATGACTGGTCTTGAATGATGTAGCAGTGGGCTAAGGCTGAGTTGTTTCATGCTACTGTTCTTGTAATTTTTTTTTTTTCCTCAACAGGATACATGTTGCTCTTTTATATATGCCTCGCTACCCTGACTATAATATATAATATTTTTATCTCTAGTTTCAAAATGCAGTGTCAAGTGCACTTGGACTTGAATACATTATGCATGCATATATATGTATTTCTTAGTTGAGTTCAGTCTTCCTGTGCATGAAGAATCAACACTTTTGCATTTGTAGAGATGGTCCAAAAGCCTAAAACTGTATATAGACCTAGCCAAAAAAGAAGCACCTGGAGCTGTGGTGCACAAAGTAGTCCAAGACACAAAAAACTCTCTACAATATTTTCTTTATCTGAACAATAGAGACCAGTGTGTAGACGGTGTTCAGTGTCTTAACAGCTAATTGTGCTTGAACTTCACTGGATAGCAAAAGCTTATATTATAATACTTCTTTTTTTTCCTTTTAAAGACCAATCTTTCTTCTCTCCCAAGCAGGGAAGCAACACAGTTCCTTACTGTGAATGTTGCCTTAAAATAATGTGTACTAAAATATATATTACCAGACTAAATTTTGGTAATCATAACATTATTAATAAATATTGTTCTAAGAACTTCAGTGTAAAGCATCATCATTACCAAAATATTCGTGCTTTTCTCAGAGCAAGCTGTTTACTAGCTTACTCTCCCTCTTTTTCATGTTGCCTAACACTGACTGAAGGTTGACTTTAAATATTATACAGAAAAGCAAAAAGCCACACTGGAGACTTGCAATTTTGTTTCAAGTGCAACCTCACTGTCAAGGACAGCCTCATAGGCTGTACTTTTCATGTGAGACCTCCAAAATGGTAACAGAAATGTTTAGTGAGTTTTAAAGCCTTTGTGAGCCTGAGTGAGCAGTGCAAGGCCTTCATTTTCTAGAAAGGGAAAAAAAAAAAAAAAAAATCTGTATTGCATGTTTAGTATACCTCCTCCAGATTGTAACTAGATGTGGTCTGTGCTGGTGTTATTTTTCAGTCAGCTGATCTTGATGTACAGCCAAATAGCACAATCTCATGTTCGTTACCAGCTGGACAGAGAGGGGACGTACACGAAGCAATGTTTGCTCCACACGCACAGAGGTGTTGGCAGTTTTGACAGTACCTTCTTTTACTGTACTTGAATGTGGCAAAGATTCTTTTATCTGTTGTTTTATTGAGGAGGTTATTTATTACTTGGGGGCACAAGTTTATGATGGTGACTGGCAAAACAGACTTAAATGGAGTGCACTTCGGGTTTGTTGCTAGGTTCCTCCATGTTCTTGTGTCTTTTGCCCCTGTTCCCCATTTGAGTGAAAACTGCTAAATTATATACAGAAAGGAAATAGCAATAGTGAGCCGTTTACCCCTATCCTATCAAAGCAATTTTCCTTCCTCCTCATTGGCGCTGGATGTACATTTAAAATCCTGGAAAATAGAAAGTGCAGGTCCGCTTTTCAGAGCAACAAATTAAACCACACGATTTTCTTCAGATTTTCCCAGTGAAAGCCCATAAAATTAATTAAAATTTATTTTTATTGTAATAGTCGTGAATTTGCATTCAAATAAACGGAAATGACCCTCTGTGCTGTGCTTTTCATTTTGCATAAAAGAGATGCCAACTAGACGCTACTGGGAATATTTTTATCCCTGAGGTCTATGTTAATCCCTTCTTGCTAAAAGACACATTTCTGAAATATTTATCATAAACCTGCCATGCTGTTGTCACATTGTTCCTTTCATGGTGTGAGCAGTTCTGGGACTTCTGCCAGCATTGTTCCTTCCATTCAAATAGGAACATTGCTACAAAGCGTCTGCTTCTCAGATGAACAACACGATGCTTGTTCATCAACCTGACTTTGGTGATTCATAACCTAAACGCGTGATGCCAAGCAAAGTAGGAGTAGCCAGTATGTGGCCTGTCAGGTTTACTGACATTATATTTGCAAGTATAATTTTAATTGTATGTGCACATGGAGAGGGGGGAAGGGTTGATAATTTTAAACAGAAATTATTTCATTGAAATACAAAGTTTGTGCCGCTTAATAAGTTTTACAAATAATGAGAAAAACGGCATGAGCCTGACACTATGATTTATGACTTTTTTTCATCAGAAAATGTTACAGCATTAGTTCTTCTGCTATCCTTGTTTTTGAGACTGAACAACTGAGGAATATTTGTACATACTGAGAGAGAGGGTCTTGAATCACTTGAACTTGCAGTGTGTTCAAAATACATTGGAACACCTCCCTCAGAAGAGCCTCATTCTAGGAGATTTCATTTATGAAATATTTGTTTCAGTTGGTAAGCTAAAAATAATGTTCCTTCAAACACTTCATTTGTGTGCAGCAGTTTTCAGATTTTTAATTTCTTACATGCTTTGTAATTTTAGTTAATTTTTTTATGTATAAAAAATGGTTTGAATACATTATTCATGACTCTGGTTGCATTTAAAATGGACTTCTATTTTAGCTCTGAGTGTTCTGTGAACAGCAAGAATAATTTGATAACACTATTTCCTTACGAAAGCATTTAAAGTAGAAGAAGTGTTTCCATTTCAGGACTATGGAGTACTGTCTGGTTAAATTAGGTGCTGCACTTGAATGCATAATTACTGAACTTCTTGAACCAAACTTTGACAGCTATTCTAAAATTATGACAAATTTGGGATTATTTTTTAATATGTGCTAGGATCTACCTGCAGCACAGATGCACTCTCCTTAAGAAATGGTTGTGTAACATTTGTATATAAAATTGTTTCAATTCATTGAAGTAAACAAGTCAAAATTATACAAAAAAGGATATTTCTAATAGTGACTAAGTCTTATATACATCAACATGAAGTTGAGCACAAGTGATAGAGAAAATTAGAATCCTTTCAACTTTCAGTTCATGGAGCCATTGAAGTTTTTGTGGTCAAGGTACAATTGTTAGTTTACAGACCTAGGATAAATCTGGGTCAGGCCACCATATTCCCTGACATTCAAAGCAGGACACAAAATCTGCGTGTTGGGAGAGGCAGCACTTTTGTTTGAGCAGTAGCCGCATGTATGAGGCTCCAAGCCACCACATTTCTCCTAAGTTTCTTGAAGTAGATTTCCTACTTTAATCTAGACCTCCTTCCTCTGTAGGGCTCCTGCCCTCCTGTGTGTTGTCCTAAAGAATCTACAAGCCCCAAACTGTACTCTTTCCTTTCGTCTGTCTTACATCAAATGTAGTTATTCTCTCATTTCTCAGCAAATCATTCTGGCACCTCTGGTCAGCCTCGAATCCCTGGACTTTTCATGTCTCTCTGCCCCATGCTTCTTATGAAAGAATTGGTTGCTGTTAATGCCACTGCTGTGCTGTCCCCATAGCACTGATTTGTACAGGACCTCTTAAAAAAATATTTCCCCTTGATTTCTCTGTTTCTCATTAGCTATTAATACGGTAACAGACAATACTTATGGGCCATTTTTTTGTTGAAAGTGGCTGATATAAATAAAACCTATAAAAGGGGCATCACCACCTGTTGAATGTTTTGATTTCTAAACGAATATATATACTGTCAATATTGCAAACCTATGCAGGAATGTGAAAGTCAAGTTGTTTCCTTTACTCCTGTGTCATTGCTGGTGATAAATAAGAAATTATAACCAGGATCTGATATTAATACACCAAAAATAAAGCTCCAGACAGCCTACAGTGGCATGGCTATGACTTCTGATAAATAAAACCTATCATGGTGTAATTATTACTATAAGCTTGTAACATTTGCCAAGTTCCAATGTTGGCAGAAGGTCTTTAACATTGCTTTAAGGAATGCAAGAGTGTGGCCCCATTGTAACTCTTCTGTGTGTTGCTTTAGGAGTCAGTCTTTTGTTCTTAGTTTGGACCAGCTTTCCTCAAAATTCCTTACTTAGTGGGTATCACCTCCTGGTAATGCTACAGGAAAAGCTCGGGTCATGCTTAGGCCATTGCTAGAACTATGAGCTAGTGTTTTCCAAGAAAAACACTGTAAATTGTATTTTAAAGGGGAAATGTTATTAGACACAGTTAATTAAATTGGATTAGCTATGCATCAGCTCTTCAGTCTGAGAGATTCACTTTCCTACATGTCTTCTGGATAGGGAGAAACCAGAGAGTTTGACTGATTCCAGACTTTGTTGGAGTGATGTCTTTTCATATCAACAGCAGCAAGGTACAACATCGTGTCTGAGCATGGTGATCCTGATTTTGGTAGGCTTGCTTGCGTTTCAGTTCAGAGGTTCTGCTTTCACCAGAAACTGTCAAGTTTGTAACGTGGCTGGAAGAATAACTGCAATCACAGTTATCTACTGCCATTAGTGTTACTCACACAGCTGCCTAACTCCTGCAGAGTGTGTTCGCAGAGTTTGAAAATACCCCACTGGATGTACCAGCAGCCTTAGTTCAATATAGCTTAAAAATCTTCTTAAATAATGGCAAAGGAGCTACTGTATCACTGAAATGAAGTGCAAGTTTAAATACTTTTCTGAATGTGTAAGGGTCTGGGAAAAATACGTGGTAGGTCAGCTACAGCAGGATGTTGCAGGATGCTCTTAAGTGCAAGACATTTGTTTCAAGCATGTTCAAGGTGTCCTCATGAGCTAGGAGTTACACCATTGGCAAAACAATAAATAATTTTCAAGAGGCAGTAGATGACATGGAAAACATTGAGTATATCATAAAAACAAAATATAATGTGATAAGTCTTGTGCTTAAAAATATTTAGCTACCAGAAAGAAATTTCTTGACACACAAATCACTTGCTAGTCTCTTAAGTGTTTGTTTCACTTAATGTTAGGATAAACCAATTTCCATGTTAGATATTGTGTCTTAGTGTTGACTTTCTAAATAGTTCTATGAATTTAAATCACTTTTAATGATTCACTTACGATAGACAGCTTGGCCTCTTCATTATGCAGTCAGCCATATTTACACATCAGTAGCACATGTTTTGATCATTGAGTGATTGCATGAAAACACTTGGAGGGTTCCAGGGTTTAACACTCTAGTGGATTCCTGTAAAATTAACCAAAATTAAAACACATTTTTCTGACACACTGCATTATCTGCCTATTTGGAAGGAAAAAATGATCAGAGTAAATACCTAAAGCTAAAATTGTTTAGCCCCTATTTCCCAGCTTCTTGCTAAACAATTCAGTAGGGGGGAAAAAAAAAAGGTCTTATTTCTATCTTTAAATTTGTTGGAGTTGTCATTCTATTTAGAGTCAGACAAGCCTGAGGTCTAAAGTTACACGAATTTGGTCAAAGTGACCCTGAATTCTTGACTGTAAACACCATAAATCTTCCCTGCAATAATTAGTTTCACATTGTAAAGGCCATGCTGTGAAGGGTAATCCCTCATGCAACAAGTTAAGTTTCTAATTTGTTTTCCATAGCACAATGAACTCCAAAAGCTTTCACCATGTTTCCAGCGAGTCATTTATCAGTTTCATAATAAAGCTTAGAAGGGACATCACAGATCATCTGCAGCAGAAACCAGGTTCTGTATTTCCCTATAGCAAGAGTAGGTAAGAGTGCCCTAGGGCTACAGTGTTTAATATGATTTTTTTTTTTTGCTTTCAGCATTCACTTTGTTTTATAAAATTTTAAACTGAAAAATCTCTCTGAAAAGTAATCAAAATCTGTAAGCTGAGCCCAGAGATTGAGTTTCTCAAATTTTCTTATGGAGAGTATATCAAGCAGGCTTTATTAATATGCCATACATATTCCTGTATTGAAATAGGGCTTCACACTGTTGCAAAAGGCTTTCCCAACGCAGGGAAACATCAACACCATGACCCAGCTGACATGCAAGTACAGAAAGTGCTGTCTTTTTTCTATTATGTATTTTTAAGAAATGGTCTGTTACAGTTTTTCCTAGTCTAGAGTTTAGAATTTTGCATATTGATGCTTTATAGAGTAATAAAATATTTAGCATAAGTCCTTGCCAAGTAGGTTTTAGTAACTGGTTTGACAGCAGTAGCATTTATCCCTAGACTAGACAATTGAACTGCAGCTTTTAAAGCACTGCTAAACTCAGTAATATTTTCATCCCATCTTGATTCCAGTGAGACCCTTTTATGGTTTTTCTCAGGTTCCTTAGTGTTTTAGATTTTTTTGGGGTGGTGTTGGTGAAATAAATATTTTTTAATATGTTTTGATGTTTTTAAGGACATTGGTTTTGGAGAAAATGCATCAGGTACTTTTGACTCAAGTAAATGTCCCTTTAAACATCCTATTGCTTTCTATAATGAAGTAAAATTAATTTCAACCAAATAAGCTAAAAGAAGTCATCAAAAAACAGTGTTAATTATGATGTAGCTTTTTTTAGGACAATTTGGTTAGGTCAAAAAAATATCTGCCTGTCATCCTGAGAGTTTAGCTTAGCATACAACAGCATGTCGAAAATGTTTACAGGACAATCCCGTGAATGCCAGCCAGGCACGCAACCATGTAGATCATCTCTGCAGTGAATGGTGGCTTGTTCCCTTCCAAGTTTCATTCAGGCACAGAGACCATCTCTTAAATATGTGCCTCTGTGCCAGATGCACTGCTAAAAAAAATACACTGTCCTGAGGTAACTTGTGTTGGGGATTATTAAACTCATAAAATAAATGGATTATTAAGGGTTATGCTTCACCTGGTTCCTTCTTTCCCTGCAAATGTCAAAGAAAATGTGCAACTAAATCATTAATTATATCATGCTGCATTATCTGTCTATTCAGAAAGAAAAAATGATCAGAGTAAATACCTAAAGCTAAAATTGTTTAGCCCCTATTTCCCAGATTCTTGTTTTCAAAAGAAAAATAAAAAGGGTCTTATTTCTATCTTTAAATTTGTAAATGGAAAAAATAATGACATGAAAAGAGAAACAGGCAAATTAGACAAGGCAAAGTACCCAGAGACAGTATATTTGAGAAATGCTTTGGATTTTTGCAGATTCAGTGAGCAGGCTGTTCCCTAGAGTAACAGACCTTCCTCTGATGGCATTCTAGCTCAAGAGCTTTTTTTATTGCTCAGGTGACTTGGTTGAGAAAAGAAAATGCATTCCGCCTAGCAGTTACCCAGTGTCAGTGACCATTATTTTCTTACCAGCTGTATTTTCAAAAGAGATGAAGATCTGTAGAAATGGTGCTGCCTGGTGAGGCACAGTGTTGAGGAAGGTGTTGGGCTCATGACCTGGAGCTGAAAACGCAGAGAACTTTATGACATCCAGAGGCTGTTGTATTTTCTGTGACTGGGTAGGGTCAGGTAGGAGGGCTGGGGTTGGGTGCAAAAGCTCCTTTAAGGCTGAGCATTGATGATGAGAATTCTGATGCACAGATTTCAGTGCTTTTGAGAATCAGGATTTCAATAGGAGGGACAGCTGCTTAATGTTGGTTATTATGAGTGTTCAGTGTACACTGAATCCAGAGCACCTATCCTCATTCTGTGTTGTAGGCCTCATCACTCTCTATGCTTTATTAGTTTTATCTCCCATTAGTATTGTCACCCCAGCAGGAAGAGTTCTTTCAGAAATAACAAAGTGTATCAAACAAATGCAGACTTAAAATTCAAGATCTTTTAAAGTCCATTTAAGGCTTCCCTTAAATTACGCTTTCTTACTGGAAGATTTGAACACCTACAAGTCGTGCTGACTTCCGCTTGGAGGTCTGTAATAGATCCCAGATGTCTCAGTTTGTGCATCCACGATTTAAGGCTGTAACCCAAAAACTGTACTTGAAATGTTGTGCTCAGTGTTGTGGAGATAAAGAAGAAATTGAGTTTTCTTGGATGAATATATAAACCCTTGCCTCAAGGGTATATATTCTGATGAATGTAATTAGACTTCCCCCTCTTCTGTAATTCCCTGCCTCATTCAGTAGATAACAAGTAGCTAACAAACAATGGTCACGGAACAAGCCTGATGAGTTCATGCATGGTCAGGATTGTTCATCCCTGGGTCCTCCCTGCTGCAAGGGTTTTGTTGAGTGGGCCAGTATGACTGCTACCTGCTGAACCCCTAATCCCTCAGAGAATATCAGTTAAAATATTCTTCTCAGCTCAAAGTAGGCAGTGCTGTACAGTTAAATAACTGTCCAGGGACCTTATTTCTACTGAGGTCATTTAGCTTATTGAGAGTATAGGCCCTGCTGAATATTGGGCTGTTGCTTTCAAGCTTCTCTGACATCTTTACATTCTTTATAACAGCATCAGATGGGTTTTTAGCTTAGGCGCAGAACTGTGGCTCTCATCCTCTTATGAGCTCTAACACTGACTCGTTATCTCCTGTTCATCTTTGTGTTCCACGAGGACTGCTCTCAACTCAGGCCTCCTCCTGCACCTGCAGCTTCCTTCCTCAGTAGTGTGAAAGCCTAGAGATGTTGTCCCTGAGCATCTGCATGTACGTTCTTCCAAAGCTTTGAGGTTTGGGGATGGATTGTTTGAAAAACCACCTAAATAATTTAAGATCACACATTCCATGTTGAAAAAACCCCTAAAAAGACAATCCCATTGACTTTCTCTGAGGTCTAGACTTCTCAGTACAAAGGTCTCGTAAGAAACTTGGTCTGGACTTTCCAGGAAAAAACATGTCTTTTCCTCCTGGCAATGATGATAATCCCCTACTGCTCACAGAATGTCATTTAAATTACTCAGAGGCTTTTGGCTTGCTTGTGGATGCCTCTTGATGAAGATTAGCTTCAGCTATAGATTTGGGAAAATTTTCACAAGAAAGTTCTATCATTAGATTAGTCAGCAATTTGTTGTGAATTTCTGAGGGGAGAGCTGCCACAAAAGAAACTGGCTCTTCTTCAAAAAAGCTTTTACAACACAGTCTGTTTTGATCTATGGCTGCACTTAAAAAAAAAAAAAAAAGAGGAAAAAAAGATCTGAGATAGTTAAAAAGTCCCTGTAGAGATTTTTTTTTTTTTTTTTTTTTAAATAAAGAGATCTTTCATCTTCAGGCAACACTTTGTAATGAAGTACAAGCAAACCTATCTTGGAATTTGCAAATCAACTTTTAAACTGCTTTGATTGACCAAAACTGGAGCATTGTTACACTTTTATTTGAAAATCCTCTTTTGATTCTTTTTCCTCACCCCACCCAGTCTTCTGGGATGGGAACAATTTCTGAAATCATATATGTTTTCACAGAACAAAAAAGATTATCTTTCACTCAGCTCTTGGATCTGTTCACTAGCTGAGGATCTGCCCTGTGCACTTCCATGAGCCCCTTGAAGTGTGAACCTGATATTCTGTTGAAGTGTGGGTTAGCTATATCACTTTCAAAACGGCAGAGATCTGGGGTCGCTTTCTGCTCTCCGTGCTCACGCTGAAGTAGTGCCTTGTGCTGCCTCCAAAATTTCACAAAAACTATTCATGGAAGGAAGTCTTCTTCAGTGTAAATAGACACCAAATTTTTTAAAAATACTTCCATACAAATGGTACTCACCATGTGTTTGGACACGATGAAGAAATCACTGATATTATGCTGCTTTATTTTAAGGATCAAAAGCTGCAAGAAAATGCAGGTTTTCCCTACTTGCTCAGCCATATGTGCTTATTCATGTCATGTCTTTTCATTAGTTTGGTAAGAGAACATTAGAAATGCAGACTTTAGATGGAGTTTAACATCATTTTGACTTTCAAATCATATTGCAAAGAGGAGCTTACTGTCTTTTGGCTTCAATGGCAAATATATGTATTCTGACACCTAAAAGAATGTTTTCAAAAAACTTAGGAGTTGCAGTGGATCGGTTTCAGGAGTGCTTTTCCCAAGGGCTGGTCCTTTAGGGAGCAGTCCTCTTCTGAGGAGAGGACAGTGGGCAAAGTGGAGCCTTAGCACTGGTACTTCTATGTATATTACATGTGTCGCTGTCTCACAAAACCTTGCTAGGCATGTAATTTAAAGAAAGCTGGTATAACTGAACTTGCTTGGGAAATTTTGTGATTAACCTTTTGCATATTGAGCTTTTTTTATGCAATGGTATATTTAGGATTCTTAAAATCAGCTGGTCTTTGATTTGCTAAAATTGCACGCAAAGCCTGTGTTTATAGTATGACTTAGTTCACCCTATGCTATGAATGTAATATTTTTTTTGGAAGTATGACTGGAAAAATTGAATATACTGTTCTATGTCAGCTGTTTATAATCAAAGAAATATGTTTAAAAGAGTTCTAGGACTTTTATAAACTATGCATGCAAATTACTTGTGGAATTGCTTTATTATATTCAGTTGTGACTGCCATTGCTTTGGATAACTATTCAAATCCACTGTTATGAATTAATTACAACCATAATATAGCCTTTCTATACATTTAACTTCACTTACATCAGCTAATCAAAGGTGCATGCGTGTTATGCTGCCACAGAACATGGCATAATTAATTTTTAATGTTCTGTTTATTTCTCTAGTGTGTAGTATTTTTCTAAGAATAGAACGCAGACCTTAAAAACTGAGGATATTTGATTGGACATTAAATACACGTGTGTGCTCTTTGCAGCAAGAACATCTAGTGAAATATTTGAAATAAATTGGCGAGGAAGTGAACTTCTGGTCCATGTACTTTAACTCCCTCAGGAGTGTGCTGTTCATTTGTTAATACACACAACGAGTCGTTTGTGTGGGGGATGCCAATTCCTGCTGTGTTTCTCTGCTTTTCTTTCATATGCATGCAAACATGCAATACTCGAGTTCTACAAATTTAACCGCTGTGATCCATGGGAAAACTTGCTGCATTTGCATGCATGAATATGCAGGATTTCTAACAGGAAAAATTCATGTAAAAATGTATGTGTGTGTACACCCATAGGTACTCAGTTAAAGGTAAATATGTACATTAAACATAAAAAAGCCAGTGTGAACATAACGTATGTTTCTTACATACCTGATGCTTATCCCTGATGTGTGTACTCTGCAGCTAAACAGGGATGGAAAACTGGTTTGAAACATTTTCAAACAGTTGACTTTGCTGCTGCTGCTATTTTTATCTATACCTCTACCACTTTTTTTTTTGGGGAGGGGGATGACAACTGTTTTTCTAACAAGGCAGTAATCAGTCTCCTGTGAACTGAACTGTATACGCCTCTTGCCTGATTTTGAGCCAGAAACAGAAGAGATGCTTTTAGGTGTTGGGACTCAAACCTGAAGAATATGTCAAAAAGATGAACCAGTAGCTGTGTTCTGTTGATAACAGGTAGGCAAAGCAACCAAAAGCTAAGAGGCTGGTAGAGGGAACTGCTACCAAAAGCTCAAATGGATGTCAGCTAGCCACGAATTAATTGAGGCTAGAAAGGGGTGAAGAAAATCTAACTACAAGAAAGTGAGGTTCTGGAGCTGCCTTCCAATGGGAATTTGAGCAACAGGAACCAGACTGATGCTTGCATAACTCTTGAGGAAGTTGATGGGAGGATTCTGTGATGTCATTGCTAAAAATCCTAAAAATGCAGATAGTCGTCCTTCCTGGAGTGTGCTTTATCAGATTCAGGGACACTGTTACCCTGTGTATCACCTATGCTTCCCCAAAATGTTCAACTGGGAGCAGAAATTGAGACGAGCTCTCCTGTTGGTAATGCATCCTGGTATTAGGATTGCTTAAATCAAAGTGGCAAAAATGGGAATAAAAGGGTTTAAATGAATAATTTTTGCTCCTTTTAAGTGTATGCACCCTCGTTATATATGTTCCCTCACAGAATTGCACATTTAACTCCAGCCACCGCAGCAGACAGCTATGAGTCTGCTCCCATCCTGTTTTGCTCTGTCCTCACCTTCCGTACTTCAGTTGCCTTTTTAAAATGGCAACTGTCGCTTTCTTTTTGAGTGCAAAAAATATACCAAAATCCAGAGCCGTATCAGGTTCTTGCTGTTAGTCCCATCATATGGTTATTAATCCTGACATTAAGGTTGACCTAAACTAATAACAAATGACTACAGAGTGGCTCCAGGCCTACCGTATCAGTATCTTTAAAAATCAAGTAAAGTATAAAGCAAATGGATATGAACTTAGTAGTTTTAGTGTGAGTCCCCCAATTTAAGCTTTTATAGCAGAGTATTATTTTAAAGGCATCGAAACTCATTTTTTAAAAAAATAATTTCGACATTTTTCAGTGCATTTAGAGTTTTGCTATTCTAGATCACTTCACGGTGAGTTTTTCTTCTGGCTAACCTTTATTTGTTTACATTCTTACCCCATCTTACTATCACGTTATGAAAATGTGGCATTTTTTTGTCCTTAGCTCCTTCTCCTAATCATTATGGAGTTTTTTCATCTATATAACCAGTTTACATGACGTATATAAAGAAGTTGGTTGGCTGAAACTATAAAAAGGAAAAAGAACAATATCTGAAAGCAAAATATACTTCCCTTCAGCACTCTTCCAGTGAATGCTGGTGTACCACCCAGGCTTCAAGAACTGCCTTGCTTATGAAAGCAAAGGCAACACAGAATCAAACAATGGTTCAATTTCATGCCTCATTTCAGACTTCATTAAACATATTTGGTTTCACCTCATCTTCATCAAGGTCCGAAAAAGAGACAGGAGCCCTGATTAATGTAGATTGTAGGAAAAGAGGGAGAGGAGACTTCATAAGTCTTTTCAAAATCTGATTTCTTTGCTTCTTTGCCTGCTGTTGTGCAGCTTTTTATTCCTCAGTAATTTTTTTGAGATTTTTCTTTCCTTGTGTTTATTCCTCTCATTGCTGCAGAAGCCATAGCACAGTTATTAAACCCCTGGCAAAAATCAGCTTGGCCTTGCAAAACTGCCCGTGGTTGTTTCTTCTACAGATTACTGTTCTCAGGAGAATTTCAGAACTGCCTAGCCAACTGCTTGGCACTATTCCTCTTTGCTTTGTTTTACAAAAGGGTTGAAGACCCCAAATAGAGTAACTGCTTAATTTTGTTGACTTTATTCTCCAGGATAGAAGAAAATAGTAGCACCCTGCTTTATGGGTTCTTTTTACTGTTCTTCCCCTGTACGTGTTTACAGCCAGTGGCCAAGGAGATGAAAACCTTCTTACACTGCTCTGGCACTGTTGAACTCATGGGGAAATGTCTGCTGGCTATGATGGAGAGAGAATTTCCACTCTGTAGGTATTAAATGTGAGAAAGCCAGAATCCCATTTTTTTCCATTACCCTTTTTTCAGGAAAGCTCAGGTTCAGCCAGCTCCAGAATGAAGCTTCTCTGTCACCATATTAGATGCAAATTAGTGATCTTCAGGATGTGGTGCTGTCATGATGATTTCTTCCTGATATCCAACCTAAAACCTCCCCTGACACAGCTACAGGCCATTCCCTTGGGTCCTGTCACTGGTCAGAGCAGAGATCAGTGCCTGCCCCTCCTTTTCCCCTAAGGAGGAAGCTGTAACTGCAGTGAGGTCTCCTCCAGGCTGAAAGGACCAAGTGACCTCAGCTGCTCCTCATACAGCTTCCCTTCCAGGCCGTTTCTTCCCAGGAAGACCCTCCTTGGTCACATTTTTTATTTCTCCATCTGTCTCTGTCCCTCTCCCCACTGACAGCCAGGTTCCAGGTGCTGAATTAGTTTCTGCTTTGGGACCTGCCATGTCCAAGTGAGCTCTTGTTGTCCATTGAAACCTCATTTGCGTACACTTTAAATGAAACTTTGGAAGCCAATGGTGCTGGCACACTGAAGAATGAAATACTAACCTAGATGGAGTTTTGACCTTTATTTTTTAAAGGAGATAAAACAAATTCAGTATCATGCATACCTGCGGATTTTTCCAATACAATGTTTTGATGTAGTGCTTTTTTGGCTGCTAAATTTTGAAGAAACTTTAATTTTAAGCTAGTTACATGACAGCAAGCTGTTGAACTGAACTTTGCTTTTGTTTATGGAAAATCCAGAGGAATGAGAGAGACAAGGACTTCTCTAAGGGACATTGTATCAAATATCAAAAACATAAGCTAACCTTGATGATTTACATAAATGCTACAATATGTGATTTAACCAAAAGTTAGGATTTCATATTTTAAGTGCAACCTCTTGTCTCTGTCATGTGGAGATTCGAAGCACGTCTTGCAAAAATTCCTCAGCTCAGCAAGCGTGCTCTTAAGCTAACAGTTAATACAGTGCGGAGATCAAAAGGGTTGGTTCAGTTTTTTTTGGAACCTGCACATTGTGATAAGATCTACATGAGACCAAGCTGAATATTTTTCATGTTACATCTGTGGTTTACCAGAAGTGACAGTATCATATAATTAGTGATGTAACGTTTGAAACATTTAGTAAAGTTGCATGTGGATCTAATCTTTATGCCTAGTGGAGCTATTATATATTTGTGTAGACTGTAACTTCTTTTCTGTAATGTCTTTATAGCTCGTAGTTGATTGGAATTATGTCTATTATAATAATTCTATGCCTAAGGGTAAAACTTATGGGACATAAATGAACTAATATCTCTTGAATTCTGGTTGATTTTATGACAATAAAAAAGCTAAGATTTGTCACCTGCTAAATTTCATACATATCTATTTCAAGTAGTCAATTTCTTATTCACTTAATATTTAAATAGCAATATGTGGGCTTTTATTGGTAATAATAGTTATGAGATATATAACTAGCATTAGGATAATTAACAACCAAAAGCTGAAGAGTCATGAGGAGTGGAATTGAAAACTAATTCATTACATTTGTAATTGTTTTTCCTTATTTTAGACTCATGCTGTAGATACCCTGTGGCACATTCTGGAGTGCCTGGCTTTGTATTAAGAACAGAATTTCTGGGCAATTTTGGGGTTTCACTCCATGGCCAGAGTGGGTTATGACTCACCAGAAGGACAGGTTCCTCTGTGCTGTGGTACAGGAGGGACATAGTTTCTGTGTGCTGGGGCCATCTTTCCATGCTTTGGTACTCATTGAAGCACTATGGGAATAACAAGAAATACTTTCTAAATGGAAAGAATATTTTATTTCCTAAACTGTCTCTGGATCTCCTGACAGTGACAGAGGGCTTATTTAGAGTGCCTTCATCTCAGACATGACAGACTGCAGGCACGTTGAGTCTTAGTTCAGTGTTGGCAACAAAACCAGTGTTTTGGGCTTGATTTGTTTGTTGGTTGGTTGGGTTTTTTGTTCAAATTTTTGATAGGTCTTTTCTTTCCAGTTCCATCTTTAGTGGTTGCATGCCTTGTTCCTTTGGCAATATCCAGTATTTTTGTTGGTTCCAGTTAGCATAAGATTTTGTCAGTTGTAATACAAGTTTTGCATGTTATTGCCATTAAGAAATACTGGTGGGCAACTTTCATCTGGACATGACAGTGCTCCGGTCTAGTTGACAAGATAGTGATCAGTCAAAGATTGGACTTGGTGATCTTGGAGGTTTTATCCAACCTTAATGATTCAATGAATTCATTTATCAATGTGTGTATGTGTGTGTAAAATAAAAGAAAGGACCATAACGAATTGTCCTTTAATTCCTCATTGCAATAAACATTTAAAATATTAGGGAAAAGTGTCATCAATATGGTTTGCTATTTGAAGCTGGCTGTAACATGAAACATGTGAACAGCTTTCAAGGTTGGATTTGAGAGAAGGCCATGATTGTCTTAGTTCTGTCAACCATAGTTATGTAAATATTTGTTTGACTTCTATTGTAGGCGTTTGTTGAAAGTGCTGGCAGGTTCCTTGCCCTTATTTTCTGTATTTTCCCCCTAAGCAGTGCGGTATACCATGTACAATTGATTTTCAGTCATTCTGAGAACAATGGAACAAATTTTAAGATTTTTTTGCATAGTGTAAATTGTCGTGTATATATATATGAAATAACTAAAGATTGCTGAAGACTTAGTTGTTCAAAGACCAGATTTCGTCAAACGACTTTTTGTTGCAAATGAACATTGTCAAAGTAGCTGTAATGTTCACTAATATAGCACTTTCTTTTTAAATTAATATTATGAATTGTGACATTCAGTGGGAGTGCTTGTGATAATAAACACTGTGACTCTGTGTAATAGAAGTTTGCATGCTCTAGCCCTTACAGTTTCTTGCATCAGATAATGAGAGTATTTTATATGTGCAAGTGTCAGAGAAATTTAACCGTACTCTGTGACTAATACTTAATAATAAGTCTAGATATAATCAGTAAAATATCAGCAGAGTTGCGTGCAAGCAAGTGTGGGTTAAATAACCCTTTTATTTTTAATTTATTGTAGTTAGATGGATACAGTCCAGAGCATACATACTCCAAGTTTTGATCCACTGAGATGTACACGATAAAAATTAGAGGGATTTTTTTCTGTAATTTGGGACTTCAGAAGGGCTTTTACATAAGGGCACTTAGCCTATGCAATCATCTCCCCAGAGCAGCCTTTGAGATCACTGTGCTTAGAAGCTTTTAAAGTTCAATGCTATAAAATGTTCATGGGAAATATATATTGAACACAGGATGAGAGGCAAAAAAGAGATCAGGTTTAGATTATATATTAGAAAGAAATTCTTTACTAAGAGGGTGGTGGGGCACTGGCACAGGTTGTCCCGAGGAGCTGAGGATGCCCCATCCCTGGCAGTGTTCAAGGCTAGATTGGATGGGGTTATGAAGAACCTGGTCTAGTGAAAAGTGTCCCTGCCCATGGCAGGGGGTTGGAACAAGATGATCTCTAAGGTCCCTTCCAACTCAAACTGTTCTATGATTTGCTTAATTCCCCTCCCCGTATTTTTTCAGCAAGTTGCTGCCCGTCTTTGTCTGTTCCTGTGTAAAGGTACCTGGACTCGCTGAATCCTTCTCTGCTTGCATAAAATGCTCACAGGGGCAACAAATTCTAGAGTTGTTTTTGTTTGGGGTTTTTTTGGGTTTTTTTTTGGGAAGGGAGCATTCTAATTAGATACTTTGAATCCTTCTACAGCCTGCAATTCTAGGACTACCATGCTCAGAGAGAGAGAAAAGAGGAGCAGGTAGAGGCTTAGGGTGATAGAGCAGCATGAATGTGTATGGCTGAGGAAGATTGGTTTGTGCCATGATGTATAAGCAAGTCATGTTTCCATGCTCTTTAATGAAGCAGAGTAACGGCCTGTTGGTTCTTAATGTGGTTTCCAGCTCTGGTTTCAGTTATCTGTGGCTTTATGATCTTCTCTCCGTGCAATTCATCTGAACAATAAAATGTTCTATTTTGAACAGCAGCATGGAGCTGCAAGTGGAGGCTGAGTTTGTTTGCTCTTGCACCTCTGGGACGGGGCAGCTGTGCGAGGGCTCAGTCCAGGACACTGGCAGTGACATTTTTCATTCCCCAGCAAGTGCCAGAGACGGAGTGTTACTAGGCTTGTCACATTCTCTAGCATGCTGAGTTACATGCGAAGAGCAGATATTTCTAAAGTACTGCATTCATGGTTCATTTGGATGAGCAGGCATTTCTAATTTGGCACCAGCCTAATGAAAAGATGCATTCCATTCCAGATTCCAGCAGCTGCAGACTTCATTGACTCCAAAGATAATGCCTTTAGTTTTGGCTGTGCAACTTGAGTGATACTTCAGCTAACTGCTTCTAAATCCAGTGGTTGTTATACTTAGAGGGAAAATAATGAAATAAAATAGTTATACTTTAAATTCACTCTCATGTTAGCTTTTGTTTGAACTATTGGTAAATCATAGATACGCTCTAGTAGATTAAGTAAGAATTTATGGCATGTTTTATATGCAAAAAAACCCACCCTAGCAAACCCAAAACATATCTGACAGAAGATGTAATGCAGAGGACTCTGATTTAATATATACATGCTAAGCAGTTTTGCTAGCAGTGGGGGTGAGGCATGTGCTTTCATTCTGCATTTCTTTGGATTCTGAAGGGGAGCTTGAAGAGTAGCAGCTGAGGTGGAAATTTGATTTTATTATATATTTGAAGGTAACTAGAGTGAATGGTATATGTAGCCCTGTATGTTTGAAAATAAAGGTGAAATTTGGACATTGTATTAGATTCAAATTTTTTAGAAGTGCTTAGTGTATACATTTCCCTCTGTCATTCTGGCTCTTTCAATGTTCTTTATAAATAATACACCTTGTCTACTTCCAAACTGATAGAAGAAGCCTGTTGCTGAGGTAAATGTTCTCCTAATTTAAATACAGAGCAGATGAGTTCCCACTTGTGCAGTCTGATAGGAGCATTTACCTGGTGATTCTTTTGATTGTTCTCTTTGTTTTAACCTAAAAATCAGTGTTGAATTTACTCGAGTAGATTAAGTTGAGGGATAATCCATTAGACATCTGTTGATATCTGAAAATTATTCACTTAACACCTAATGTTTAGACCTAATATTTAGTCCTTGCCATGCTAATTTCAGTAAATTGTACCAGCAAGACCTGTACCTAAGCAAGACTTACATGAAAGGTATGCCTGCTCGTTAGGGAAAAAGGCAGGGACTTTTTGAAAGGAGGAAGAGTGACATGACACTGTTAACGTTGATAACCAGGTTTTACAAATCTGGCTTTCCTCCACATGTAACTTCAGTTTTGAAAGTCTGGTGTTTTAACACAGTTGTGTTCCTTTCTGGGTTTTTGCACTTTTCTAAGGACAGTAGGAGTTTTTAAGCTTTTTTTAAAATAATATTGTCTGAGAACAATATAAAAAACTTTATGCATTATAAAGTTGAGAGCAGTACATTGATAGATGGACGTGTTGCACAAAGTTTTCCTCCCTGACAGCTACAGAATAAGACGCAGTGGTGTTGGAAATGGAAAGGGGAGAAGGGACATATTTTGGTGAGGTGGAGTGTTCAGAACAGGCCACATTTTCCATGCAACGAACTCAGAATGAGGTTTTTTCTTCATGGCTGTAGTAGGGTGAGATGTGGGATGGTAAGGCGGTCTTAGACTAATTGGAGAAGAGTCATAAAAGAACAGAGCAGACAATACAAGAAGCATTGATGCTGCCATTGGTTGAGTAAGATGATCTTCTAGGGTGTTCAAAGGGTAAGCTTGTAGGTACTACATAGAACTTCCTAGGAAATAGGTAAGAGAGTCAGCAATTTCTAACGTGAAATGGAGAGTCAGGCAGTTAAACTTCTCTATTGATACTGAATAAAAATAATTGGACTGCTGAAAGTTGTGTTTTCCTGACCATTTAGGATTTGTATATGGTTGGTTCTTCATTAAGTTACTTGGGCTTTTTAAAACTCAACCCATGAATATGGGGATGTCACTACCAACACCTGAGTTTGAGATACTTATCTGAAAAACTTTATCATGAGATTTTTTTCTCCTCTTCCTTTTAGGGTGGTTGGATTTATCTCTTTTGATTGTATTCCATTTGTAAAATAAGCATGTTTTATTTCATGATAAGCCAGGATTCTGTGATAGATGAGCTTTCACCAGTAGAATGGGCATCTCTAATATTGAAAATACTTTTTTGTATGGTTTGAGGTTTTGGGTTTAGTCCTGACTTCATTCAAGATACCAAAGTGGGGAGACTAAAGACTCATTTTTCCTTTTTTTTCCCCCTCTTAGGTTTAGCAGTGTCCTTTGGCTTGGGCACTTCTGTGCCACGGAGGCCCATGGAAATTTTTAAGTCAAAATTGCTCATCACTGACTTTTTTTCTGAATGCTGCCATAAGAAAATCTTGGCAGTTTATTCAAATATTATCTCTTGGAATTTACTCAAAGCTTAAGTTGAGGAGGTAGTTCTGATTTATAACTGAGGCGGATAATGTAAATTCATCTTTGTTTTTATAGGCATCTATTCAGAGTAAGTGCTCTGGACTGGAGAAAAAAACCTCAACAAATCATAAATGTAAAATCCAGACCCAGATCTTCGAAGCAGAGAGCCAAATGCACTTTTTAAACACCTAAATGGCAGTTCTACTAGAGAACAGGTTAAGCAACTCTGATATGAGTAGATTTCATTAAACTGTGAAAGATTGCAAAAGTATTTCATTTTAAAAAGCCTTGTAAGTCACTAAGCTGGATCCTTTTTGGGTTCAGTGGCAATAATGACAGAGTAAAAGATCTGGTGTATAAGATGCTTTATACTAAGCACAGATCTAACAGCAGGTTTAAATTAGCAATGTATTAATGGCACATTGCACTGTAGAAGAACATTTTAAATGAGTACCTAGATTGGATAAGTAAATACAGACCTGCATTTTGTGGAAATCCCCCCAGTTACTCCTTTATCTTATGTTTGCTCAGCTTTTAGAAAGTGCGTATTAAGTCACAATGCTAACTGGAAAAAAATTAGCTCTGTATTTGTTATCTGACACTTTCTTTACATGATTCCTCCAAAACTAGTGCTTATAACGCCATCACATTTTTCCTGATATCTTCTTGTGTAAGCTTAATTAACCTTTTGGAAACACCACCACTGTTATCAGATTTCGTAACAAAATATTGTGCATGTGGTTTTTATAACACTTTTACATTCATTTTTTGGTGCTAGGGTAATGCTAAGGTAAAAAGTTAAACACTGGTATTCCAGTTCCTCAGGGGAGTACTCACTGTTTTTTATCTTGTCTCTATTACTGAATTCTTTTGTGATCTGAAGTCTTTCAAATATAAAACACTCCCATTTTCTGGAGGGCGAATATGAGATCTAAAGATCTGAATTTGAGAAAGGTTGAAATTGATGGGAGCTGTACTTGACTTTATCAAGGTGCCATGTGATTCTAACTGCAATTAATTCTCCATTTTCACTACCAAAAATGCAGATATTGTCAGGTGATACTAAAAAAGATGCTGCAAAGACATGCTAAGGGCTCAGCAGAGATGTTTAGTAGGTCCTGGTTCTGACTCCAGCAGAATTATCTGAAGTATCTGCAGTTGCCCTCAGGTCAGCCAGAGCATGGAAGATGAAAAGTACATTCATTTTGAAAAATCCAGCTTTTACACATGTCAAGTTAGTTACTGTTTTTGGCAATAACCGCATTGCCTTTCCAGTTTTGATCTGCAAAGTGGGAGGGTTGTCATACCAGCCAGCTGCCAGGAGTGTTTTGAAGCTAAATGCATTGATATTTCTAAAGTATTTATAGTCACTTGTGAAAAGGGCCTTGGAGTAATTAATCATTCTTTATTCATCATGAGGGTTGGAGAGTGTGAAGCAAATACAGAAAGGATGTCACAGTTCATGAGTAGGAGAAAGCAAATCGCTTACAGAATGAGCGGTCCCCTCCGCAAACTCAGGTTTCCAGGACTGTGGCACAAAAGCTGGGAGTGAACATGTAGTTAAAGACTAGATGATAACACTAGAGGAAGGAGGACATACTATGTGCTTTTCAGTTTCTGAGCACATCTCAGCAATAAGAGATTATATGTAATAACCCTCCAAGCATGTACTTTTTTAGCGCTTTTCCCACTCTGTACCTGTACTCTTCACCTTCTCAGTGAAATAACCACTCTTCACCTTCTCAGTGAAATAAGCTAGTAGTTGATTGCAATTTCAGATAAAAATTATTATAAAATTGACAATGCTTGAGGGTTTTTTTTCTTCTGTAAGGTCTTTATCTCCTCCTGATGTTTTCTCTTACTACAGTATATTTAGGGCAAATCACAGGCACATGTTGATTGTCAGCTATAAACTCATGCTTTTACACAAAATCAGAACAAAGTTATGAGGGGGTTTAGGAATACACATTTTTTTAGCTGATACAAAGCAGTGATCCAGTTAGATGAAACACCGATGCTATCACACTGGGTTTATTACAAAGAACTATATAGGGACTATAATAGATATCATTTTGTAGTCTATCTCTTCATGCTGTCAAGGAAAATGTCACTAAAAACAATGGCCAGAGTCCAGTACAGTTTGCAGGAGTTTCAGGGATGCACTGAAGGGCATCTGCTCTACCTCTGATATTCCAGCAAGGGGTTTTTCCTCACCACAGGCTTCCAATAACACACATCTAGCATGTGATTTTGTGATTTGGTCTACTGGATGCTGCAGGACTATCAAAATCCATTTTCACTTCTTATTGCTTTGGATTTGAACTCTGGAACTAGAGGCAACTAATGCCATATTCCAGCCAGGCTTAACATGTTGCTATCGAGTCCAATAATTATAGGGATT
The DNA here is from genome assembly GCA_013398955.1 of Callaeas wilsoni. Lineage (NCBI taxonomy): Eukaryota > Metazoa > Chordata > Aves > Passeriformes > Callaeidae > Callaeas > Callaeas wilsoni. The sequence goes on along the minus strand of VWPU01001608.1, from coordinate 54,094 downwards.
TGTGAAAATTCTTCAGTAATAATTACACCCTCTGACAGATTTGTGCCTTGCTGAAAATGTGATTTTTTTTTTTTTAGTGTGTGCTGTGATTGATTACTCAGTAGTTAGTCTCTTTAACAAGATGAACAAATTCTTTATTTTATTACCTGAAACAAAACAGAACATTTATCCAAATGTCAGTTCAGCAGTTGGCCATATTAGTTCCATCTCAGGAAAACCAAATCCCAATTACTTTCAACTGTTCCTACTACCTCATAAAGAGGTGGCATTTTTGTGAACAATCACTTTACAAGAACAAGTGCCAATATAAAGACTGGTTTGTTCAGAAAACAAAATATGCCAAGGTTTACTTAATCTCTAGAAGAATTGTGTTTGGGTGGCTATATAATTGTGTTTGTTTAGCTCACGGTCAAGTATGAACATTGAATTTTAAAAGATTTTTTTTTTTATTTTAGTTGAACAGAAATAAGCAAAGCAGCAGAATGAGCAGCAGTGCATGCACCACAGAGTGCCGTGTGTTCACTGTGAGAGCAGAGATAACGTGGCTGGGGATAACAGAGCTGAACTTCAGCTCTCGCAAGCACTCATCCACACGTGGAATTATTTAGGAGCAGCGAGTCTTGAATAACTCCATGTGCTGACACTCTTGTTTCTGTTTAGCTTAACACACTTTGATGGGCTGAATTAGACCAAAATAAGGCAACCTTATTCTGGAATAAGTGTGTCTACACATGGAATTATTCGGGAATAGCTGTTCTTGAGCAGTCATTACTAAATAATTCCATGTGTAGACAGTCCTTTAATCTAGCAAGTTCTTAAGTCATTTCTGAAAACATGACTTAGTTTCCTGTGTTATTATGGGACAATCTGTATATTTTTATCAAAAGTATTGTTCTGAAAAAAAAGCACCATTGAAGTTCCAGCTGGTCCTGAAAGTTGTATGCAAGATAAAGGGGGAGGGGGTACCTATTGTTTTTTTCAGATATGATTGAAAACAAGACAAAAGTATGGCAAAATAGCAATTTTCAATACAACTCAAAAATACTTATCTGAACAGTTCTAGAGTATCTTTACTGGGAAAATAGCTTGAGAGAGATGATTACTGCTTTAAAGTCTTTTTGCCTATCAGTTTTTCACCTGATTGCCTTTAAAAATTAAGGCAAGAAATTCTAAGTGGCAGAATAATATTGGCTATTATGCTGTTTGCCTTACAGTGAAAATTCGGGGTTTGTAACAAGGTGATTTTTTTTTCCCTCTGTGATAAATAGGTACATGGAAATTCATTCATACAACCAGGAGTTTCAGGCCAGTGCAACTCAGTGCTTACATTCTAATTGACTATAAACTGTGTCTTAATGCATTTATCCAATTCATTTGTGAAAGTTACCAGTGGAAATTTATTGCTCATTGGATAGCTTAGCTGTTTGAAGAGGTATGTTATTGCCTTGAAAACTGATTACATAAGATTCAGAATTTAAAACATATTCTTTGAGAAACCATGAGATTATCTGTTCTTATTAGAAACAAATGAGCTTCAGTAACAAAATACTCAGAATTTCTCTACAAAGATATTTTCTGTGAAGAATGAAAGGCTCTATAGTGATTGTTAAGAATTTCAGACAATGTTGTGTTTTTTTAAAAAGCCACATTCTGGGTCAGTGTTATTTTTGTGTTCACAAACGTAAACACACAGCTCGGTGTACTATTGTTAATTCAGAGCAGTGAAAGAAACGTGCAGGATTCAGATGGTGGAGAGATGTTTAAATAAAGGACTAAATGCGTGTGGCACGTGAGTACTCAGATGGACCTGCTGTTGTGTGAATAGTGATGGTTCTGCTGGGACAAGCTGTGGCTTCCTGTAGCCAATTTCCTTACAGTGTAAGTCAGCAAAAGATGTATGCTCTATTTTTTTTACTTTTTTGTCTGGCGTATAAACCCCCTGTTTTCTATGTTTATACAAAAATGTAGATTTTGCTGTGTTGTTCTCTCCCACTCACATGAATCACATTCTTAACTAAAGGCAGCCAAAATAGCCTTCAGTGTAAGCCTTTCTCCTAAACACCAGCATTAAAAAATTATCCTGCCGTGAGATCATAGCCGACTTAATTAAAACAAGGCTAATGTGGAGCAGCATTGTACCTGATTTGCCTATCAGTGACCTATTCTTTTCTCTCTTTATCATAATGGAGCAGACTAAGAAGAATTCGGCTGCATTTTCCTCCCATAAACACAAGTGAACTTTGGCAAGATCAAGACATACAGACAGCGTTATTGCAAAGTCATAAATGGGATTTCTGGGGATGCTTTAAATACCTTTCTGCAGACTACCAATAGCCTCCTTACTGGGCTGAGGTAATTCATTGTAGGAGACTTGCTGAATAAACACTGAGGTTGTTGCTGTGCTCATGTTCAGGCATGGTTGTTCTGTGTATTACTGTGTAACCATGAGCTATTGAACCAGCAGTGGGAAAGGGACGTCCAAAAAAACCCAGGTACTTTCTGTGGGACACTGTGTGTGTACAACATTGGGCAGCAGAACTCCTGAGAGCCGGCTCTTGTTCAGCAGCCTTTGGGGTGTTTAAAATCATGGTAAGGTTATTTTCCCACACGAAGAAGCCTGCAAATCTCATAAAACTGAAATTTTGGTTAACAAAAGCTTGCATTAGGAATCTCTCATTTGTAGCTCTGTCAAATGTGTGTTGACCACAGCAGTCCTACTGCAGGCTAGGTTTTGGGTGTTACCAGACAGACTCCTAAGAGTGCTGCAGACACATCAATAGAGCTATCAATCAGGTTGCTCACAGTCTCTATGTAAAAAAAGGACAGTTCTGCCAGGAAAATGTTTTTCAAGTGAAAAGGCAGTGCTACCTTTCTGCTTTATAGGGAAAGTTGCTTCTCTGCTTGGAGAGCTGCTTTCTATCCCTTTTTTTTTCATGGTGCTTCCTGAGAGGCAGCCTTCTGAATTTTCACCCTCTCTCAAGCCACAAGTGTCAAGATCTGCAGTTTAGAGTCTGTTTAGACCAGGGCTGCATCTCTTTCTTTTTGTGCACAGTTCTCTCATCAGATGTCCATGCAGCTGTTCCAGACCCAGTAGAAGGCATCAACCAAGTGCCCTTATAATAAACAGGATTACATGTGGTGCAGTACAGCCCATGAGGGATAAATCTCTTTTAAGCCCCATGTCAGGGTTTTGTTTGAGGCAATCTCAGGCTTTCATATACTTGTATTAAATAAGGTATGTTCAAAGCAATTAGTCCAGATACCAGTACTGGTTTAGGAGCATTAATCTTGAAAATTGCTGCAGCATCCTTTTTCTGCCCCAGGTAAACCAGCAAATTGCAGCTCAGTGTTTACTTTGGGATTGCACTGGTCTTTGGATTTAATACTGTGCTCAAGGGTCCCCGTGGATGAGGGAGTTGTGGTCCACATGTAGCTGCCATTCTGTTAGAGTAACATGCTGCTCCTCTAAAACCTTAGGGAGGAAGGGACCAAGTATTAGTGAAAAGTTTCTTGTGGATTCATGCTTCCTGCTTCTCTGTAAAACTAAATGCTGTGTTTGCTAGATTTTTTTTTTCTTTTTTAATATGAAGTGAGGGGGGAAAAAATCCCCCCTACATTCCAGATGTTTGGGATTTTTTAGTTGGAAAGTTTGTTAAGAAGAAACTGAAGTGTATATATGTGTATGTGCAGATAGACGTGCACTTTGTTAGCATGTCAGACTGACCCAAGTTTTCTGTGTAAACAGGGTTAATGAACCTTGCAAGGCACAGGATTAACAAAAGGAAAAAGGAGCTCAGGAGTAGTGAAAATGGCGTCAGCATTAACTGGGGAAATGGATTGCCCTTCAAGTTTGTCCATTTGGCAGCACTTGTGGGCAAGCAACATGACATTTCCTCTCTCTTTTCTTCTTCGTTTCATTCCTTGTCTCATTCTTTGCACTCTGCCAGCTATTCAAGAAATGGACTTTATTCATCTGTGCAAAAGGCTCAGTTTACAGATGCCTCCTGATCCTTTAAGGTTGTTCCTTCCAGGGTAATCCAAAACAAAAATACATGTTGTGAATTTAGCACCTTGTGATGTCACATCTGTGATTGTGTATGATGACTATAATTAGAATGGGTAAAAACAGGCTAAGGCTGCTACTGCTGTTAAATTATTTTTCTTGTAAAACTCCTGTGAGCGCTCTGTGTGACAAGTTGTTGTATGAACATATAAAAAGCCAGAATGAAGCCATGACTGCAGTCTTAAATAATTATTAATGGAAGTACATGTTTATGAATAGTGGTGCTGTGGGTTTATGTATTATATAAAAATTAAAATGCATTGCTGTTTTAAAAAGAGCACCATTATCCTGTCCCTACTCCTTTTCTCCCTGCCCCCTATGTTTTACATTTTCTTTCCTCTAAAAGAAACGCTTTCTGATTAAGGATCATGTTGAAAACTCAGCAGTTTTTAATCCAGCTCTCTGCAGGCTGCAGTTCATGCTTCATTTAACTGATCAGTTCCACTGCTACATTACTAGACAAAATCACCAGTTTGAAGAGAGAAGCAATTATAGTAAGTCATAAAAATGAAAGACCCCACATTTTAAGAAATTAAATGAATTTTTAAAACTCTGCACTTCTCATACAAATGATTTGGAGGGTGTTTTTGTACATGACCAAATGATTAGCACAATTTTCAGTGTTTTGCTACACTTTGTACTGTGAATCCAGATCAAAACATGAAGTACGTGCTCAGCTGTTCAACAGAGACTGTTAAAAAGATTATTCTGCGTGCTTTGAAATAACAGTATGGATGCATGTGAAAAAGTATCAGTAAAGTATTGCAGAAATGCTTCTGTAAACTACAAATGTGAGACCTGATCAGCAATTGTTACTGTAAACATTGAGGTTAGCATAAATAGGGCTTCTAATCAACAAAACTGATCCTTGATTTTTTTGTGGAGTTGCTGGAGAATAACTGTGTGAACAGATGCATTGACAGGGACAACAAATCAGACACTGAGAGGAGATGTTGCTGGAAAACAAATTTCATACCCTGCTAGCAAAACCCAAAGGCTGTGGGGCCAGCAGCATAGCCCTAAATACTCCCATGGAGTATTGCATAGGATTTGTTTGACCTGTTCATCTTGTTGTGCCATAATCTCAGAGAGTCCTTTCTAGTGGATATTCTTCATTTAAATGCTCACAGGTTCAATACGGTTGTGACTTGTGCCTTAAAAGTTCAGAAAATAGCATCTCTTTTGTATTTTTCATTTTTTGCTTATTCATTTTTTTTCATGTGAATGGTTGTGATGAAAAGGTCGTATTAGCTCTTCCTGTAGCACGATACTTTTAAAATGTGAAACAACGCTTGCAAGCGAGGGTTTTCTTTTCTCCATTCTCCCCTCATTCACATTTTTCTGTGCTGTTTCAATTTCTGTTCTTCATCAGGCCTTCTTCTAAGAGTGCTGACTAAACTTGGACTAGACCACCTTATTACAGTGAAAGGGTAGAAATTCAGGACCTCTCTTGCAACAGACACCTCAAATTTGGATATTTGAAATACTAGGAATTTGTTATTAAAATATAAATTCACTGTATATTTGCTCAGTGCTTAAGCATTTATGCTCCTTTTTTGAATAAGCAAAGCTTGTCTTGAGCTAGAACTCATCCTGATACCTTAGATGTTTAGGGCATTGAGCAGTGGATTAGTTACTTGAATCCAGTAGTTGTTAATCATGTGGAAAAAATCCACATCGAATATTTTCACAGTTATCATTTGTACGTGTGCTGGCAGGCTGTAAAAACAGGAGCCTGATGGAAGTTGGAAAGTTGATCAGATCGCCCTGCCTCTGAGGGCTTTTCATGGTGTCAGATTATCTTTTGCTGCGTGTCAGCCCCAGGAGAATCTATTGCGACAATGCAAAAGAAAAACAAAACCTGGTTGTTTTGAGATGTTCAGTTGGTGCCCTACAGTTGAAAAATTGTTCTAGTAGTACAGAGGTTTATTGCAAATATTCCTAAAGCAATGTGGCACCTCATGTGGGGCATTACAGCCTGTGGCCAGAGGTATAGGATCATGACATTTGTCTTGTGAGAGCAGTTTCTTTACATGATCATTATGTTGCTGCTAAGTCAAGTGGATTTTCTTTGCCCTCTAACATGCAAATTTGTTTTCCACAGCAGTAAATGTATTTTTCCATACAGTGTGGGCCAAAGTCTGCTTGGAGCACCACCTGCTTAGATGAAGCAAATTCACTCCTGAGATACACTACTTTATAACATTTCTTACAGGAGCAAAAAAAAAAGAAATATATTCATTATTTTTGCTCTGAACTGATGCTCAACTTAGCCCACTGCTTTTTTTCAAACAATCCTACAGTAAGAAAATAATACAAGACAACAGTTGATACAGTTTAGCTGTGTGTTAGTCACCAGAGTAAAAGACCTAAGGATAAGATATTTTCAGGAAGACAGAACTTGGCACATCTAAAAAAAATTCTCTTCAGTAAGCAGCACCAGACAGCCAAAGTAAGGTTGCATAATTTGCCTGAGTTCTTCTTAAATTGTTTTAAAAATAATTTGGCAAGAACACACTAACTGGAGCTGAATTGGACATACTGTTGCACTGAATGCTACCAAAGCATTTTACTATTGATAGTGTTTTAGGTTCAATGACTTAGAGGTCTCTGAAAACACAAGGGGCTTTTGGAATGTTTTACATTTTTATGCTGTAGGTAGGTGACACCATGATGTAGTTGATTATGCAGATTCTGTGTTAGCATATAGCATTTCCTTTAAAAGTAACACTAACAGTCAAGGAGAGATTACTACAAAGTCCAGGAAATATCATTTGGTCATCTAACTAATCCCCATTTTGTTTAGGCAGAGGGAGAAAATGCTATGTGGATTGAGGATTTTTTTTTTTTTTATTGTTATTACTTATGAAAAGATACCTTAGGTTAATCCATTTTGAATGTCAAGAGGATAAATCTGACAGGAGTCAGAAGAGCTCCAGTGGGACTAGCACTACAAGTTACAAAACAGCTAACATCATCCAAGACTAATTTCTTTCCCCTGTTTGTCCTACTGTGGAGGGAGAGTTAAAAGGCAATTCTTGGAGAGTTGAAAGGCTCCATAATAGGGCTCCTCTCTCTAAGGGAGTAAAACTGCTTTGTGGCCTTTGTCTTCAGGCTGCTAATAAACCATCCCATGCTGTGAGGCTTTGAGTTCACTCTTAATTCAACTTCAGTTCAGCTTCCATCAGCTTTGGTTTCCCTGTCTTTGTGAGTTGTTTTTTCCTTAAATGCATGGTGTATCTAACTCACATTTGAGTTTCCTTATTCATTGCCTGAGTTTATAAATGCACCAGCTTCATAACACCTTGCTTGGCAATTTTTGTCAAAGGATAGAAATTGCCAGAAGCATTTCAGTAGCAGAGTTTTAATGGTTACTGCTGTCTTTCTGTCTGTCTCTCTGAGTGCACATCTTTTTCTGTCTTAAAGCAATATACAAATGTAAGGATACATTTATGCATATGGATCTCTCTGTCAGATCTTCTGGGCTGTTCAAGAAGGCACATTATTCTGTACAGTTGCAGTTTGGCTGATCCTACTCCTTCCCCCCCAGTCCCCAATTATGTGACCAATTTAGTAATGTTTGCCTATCGTTCCTGCTCCTGCTTTTCCAGATAAGACCAAAAGATAGTATTTGGACTTGTAAATGCCAGGGAATTTGCACCTGGCAAATCACAGATTTGGCAAGAGACAGCTTGGGGGGATGCTCAGTTAATTTTGGAATCCATGAGGTCTGACACTGGGGGAGCAGCTGCAAAGGGCCGTTCCCAGCCCTGCCAGCCCAGCAAGGTTCTGTTTACTGCCTTTGTACCTAGACAGAGCTTAGAAAATGATGGGGGGAAGAAGGGGGATCTCCTGCCTTCTGGTGGCAAACAGTGACACGCCTGTGGATGGTGGCCACGGCTAGGCAGGCAGCACTGCCCTCTCCATTTGGGAGCCTTAAAGGGCTCAGGGATGGAGCTGGTGCTGTTCTATGCCCTCTGGTGCTTAACCCTTAAACTGCCACTCCCACAGAATGGCCCATGCGGGGTCATTTGGGAGCAGGGGACACGCACAATCAGTGCACCTTGGCATCAGAACAGCTCTCCTGGAAAATACTGGTGTGGTTGTGTCCAGAGCCAGAGGGAGCTCTTAAAATTAAAACAGATAAAGCAAAGGTACCCCAATATTTGTTTTGTTTGGGGTTTTATGCTCAACATTTGCTCAATGAATTAAATGTCCCTGCAAGTCACACCCTTTACAAGTGAGCTTAAAATAGTTGCAGTCTCAGTTAGAAATCATTTGAAATGACGCGGTGGTGCTGCTGCATGTCCCACTGAGCATTGCTTGCATTTGCACAGGCACACTTCCAGCATTTACAACACGGACAAAAAATAGGTTAGGGTAGCACGTTACTTTGGGAACAAGGGAAGAGTCTCGTGCAGGAGAAATGCTGGATGAAGGATGAAGTATCTTCAATTTAGTACTGAGCTGAGGCAAAATCCTGCTCTTAAAGGGTTGGGCGTTCTTTACTAAAAAGAAAAAAAAAAACTGGTAAATTGGTCTAAGAGATCTAATTCATGACCTTTAAAGAAGTTTGGGGGGAGGGTGTAGAAGCTGGATAGTCAAGGAGTTTCACTCTAATTGTCTTCTCATCTACTTTTCAAGAAATACGTTTATTTCTCTGGTTTGGGTTTGATGTATTGTACAAACTTATAAGTACTCTATGGCTTTCTGTTTTGATAAGGTCATATGTGACCAGGCCTTGACAAGTAAAAAAGTTGAGAGTCTGATGACTATCTGCTACTGTCTTCTCAAAAATTATCTATTATTACTATGAGAAATCAAAAAACCACAAAAATGAAGCACAGAGTTGAAAGTCTGAAGTTGTGTGTTTTTGTAAATGTATAAAAGAAAGGTTGTTATTTCTGACTATTAATTTTAAGGCAAATAAACTAGTGTTATTCTAGCTACTGGAGAACTTAGTCATACAAATTTCATTTTGTTTCTGATTGAATACTGCATTTGAATCTATAGCTACTCAGATGTGCAAGTAGCACACACATTTAGCTTGAAGAATGAACTCTTTGCTCTGTCATAAATATGTTAGGAATTTAGGATTTGTTATTTCCAGAGTGCTGTGTGTACAGTTATCTGCAGAGTGGTTGGTGGTTTTCTTTCGAGGGTTTTTGGTTCTTGGTTTGCAGCTTAATTCTTATACAGGATGTAGAAAGTCAAAATATTCAGTTCCATTTCAAGAGGTGAGATTCAGGTAAAATGTGCTGTGCTGTTAATGAATGGGAAAAAGCTCAGTGCTCCAAATGAGAAAGGCTAGTAGAGAATTCTACTTTCCCAATGGATTGGGAAAGGCAGGTAAGACAAAAAAGCAAGATCAAGGAAGGAGAAAAATAGAAAGGAAAAAAGGGATAGAAAGCATAACAGATGGAGATTATATTGAGAGTTTTTTATGCTTAGAGATAATTGAGATGCACGAAGAGAAATAAAAATTAAAAAAAAAACCAAACAAACAACAACAACAAAAAAAAAACCAAATAAAAACAACAAAGGAAGAGTCATTACAAGAAAGCATCACATAGCCTGAAACTAAATTCTGATTTTTTTATGTCAGTTTGTTAGATTTTTGAAAATTATAGTGGAAAAGAGTAGTTTTGTGCAATATCAGCTTTCTTTAGTTGTTATTTTGGGTTTTTTCCTCTGTTTTGAAAAACCTGAGCCTAAGTACATTGAGTGATATTTCTAATTTTTTCCCTGCAAATCCTGCAAACTCTAATTAATAAAACTTCTGTGGAGTTGGAGGGAGAGAAAGTTCTTTATTTTAAAATTTTGCTGTCTACCATATTTCTACTGTCATTCTTTGCTTTTAGGACTGAAAATCAAACTGACCTTCCCCAGCTACTCAAATGCAGCTGAGAACACATGTTGAGAGGGCAAAGGCTTGCACACGTAAATGTGATTTTGTACCCTTGGTTTATGCCAAAAGAGAGTACAATTATTCTTGACTCAAAAGTCTCAGTGGGAACCCTGGCCATTGTCAGATGGGTGCTTTGTGCACATCTGCTGCATTGCCCGGTGCTTGACTTGACTGCTCACCCTTTCATTGAGGATAAACAAGGAAATAGAAACTCCTGCTTGTGTAACTAAAAGGATATGAAAGGGTATGTCCTCATTCGAAGCATTTGGAGCAAAGAGTAGCCTGGCTTGGAACAAGCCCAGAGGAACAAAATATGTCTGCATTTTACCAGGTCACGCTGCCACATCACGTGTACCATGGACAAATAATTGTTCTTCAGACTTTTAAAGATATGCATAGCCAGTCTCTGAGGTATACAAGTGGGTCTCTAAACAAACATGTCAAGTGTGATTAGTGTTGTGTGCAAATGGACTGGCGTAGAGTCCTTTCTGCCCCTTTGTGGCTCCTTTGTAAGTTAATGCTGTCAAATACAAGAAAAACAATTTTCCAAGTTTTGGTTTCTTAAGGCAAAATGGGGAATAGCCAACATCTGTAAAAGCGCTTAGAATTTGTTGTTATTTTGAGAACATTTTTTTTCCCCTCCCAGAAAGTGGCATTCCAGGAGATGCAAGTGACATCACTTAGATGTCTATCTGTTGTGTGGCTCTGTTTCTGGAGTAATATTTCCACTGAGAATTGTTTGCTATTAAATGGTTTTGACCTAAGAGCAACTGTAAGCGTGAAATTGGTGTAATTGTTTCTGCCTTCAAGAGTGCTCACAGAAAAAGGACAAAACCAAAACTAATGAGTGAAAAAAATCCATGACCAGGTACAGTAGCAGGAAGTTCAGGTAAGCTTGACAGCTGTTGTTTTGACAGGCTTGTGCAATCATTCCAAAGTGATTTGAAGCTGTAGGAGCCTGCAGCAGGCTTGAAAGCTGACACAGCCTCTTAACCTTCAGTTTTAGGCATAAACTTTCTCTTCTGATTGAAGATCTTGGATAGGCTTGTCACACCTCAAAAAAGCTCCTGTAACAGAGGGAATTTTATATGCTGTGTGAAATGAGCCATCACCTTCAGAAAGAGTCCTCAGTTACTTAACTAGACCAAAGGGAGGGCAGTGCCCAAGCAAGAAGCCAGGGCACCTCAAACAAAGCTCAGCTAGGATTTTGCAAGATGAAAGGTAAGCAGGTGCCCTGCCAAGCACTAGTGTCAGGGTAGAGCTGGCCTGTATACACACATGCTGTCAGCAGGCTCCCTTTGTGTTTCACAGTGCTGCTGCACCCTTTCACTCACACCTCCCTACTTTCCCTCAGTGATAGCTCCCACCACTCTCCGATATGGTCGATTCCTTACCTGGACTGTCCATTTCCCCATTGTTTCAAGAGACCCTCCCCCTTTCTTGGCAGCCAGTGTTCTGTAATCACTTCCCAAAGAGGAGAAACTGAGAAGCATTCAGTCACACTAAAATGCGTGGGCTTTGACCCTTTCATGTGGATATACTGATGCTAATGAGGGACTTGGCATCGTGCAGAAAGCATGGATGCTTTGTGAATAAAGCATGTGTGCTGCTTTCCCTTAAGAATAAACTTTCTTCTGTATTTTTCATACACTGCTACTTTAGTTTCTTCAAAATGCAGGAAGCCACCTTACTCCCACTGCTGCCAGCATCTTTCAGCTTCCTTCTGGGGTCAGGCTCATTTCACTGTATTCTCTGCTTCAGCCTCTGTTCCTCCTTTTCCCTGCTGCTGCATAAGGAGAGGACTGAATGACTGTCCAGTGTCACACAACACTAATGCCTTCCAATTTAGGCCAGCAGCAAGCCCAAATACTTTTACAAAGTCAGCTCTTTAAGACCTGTATTTAACAACATCCCTGCAGAAAATAGCAAGGCATATAGAGTTAAAGTAAGCTGTCCTTCAGCCTTCCAGGCACTGGCAAAATACTTTCAATACTGATATCTCATTTTAGCCCATAAATAGGTGCAGCAAGTTTGCTCTGAGCAGGGGCCAATCATCATCATGAAAATCTCCTCACATTTTAAAGGCAAAACTCAAATCAGGATTTACACTTCAGAGAATTTAATAGTAGTCTCAGTGAGTTTGTAGAAGCAGACTCTACTGGAACAGATTCAATTGTCAACACCTAGTGCCATTTTTGGTGACTTAACTTTCCTTGTTTGATCTACAAATGCCTCTCCAGAAGGGCATGGGTCTGATGTTACATCTGCATAACCCCATGCAGGTGTCTTGGATATTACAGAAGTGCCTGAAATTGCACTACATGCCTCTGTGCTTGCCTCTAAATCCCATGCTGCTTAAGCCCCGGCTCTGATGTGTAGGAAAAGGCACTATGTTGCTTCAGGTCTCATTATTGGGTGAAGCATTAAGTGAAATTTTGACAGCTTACAAGCTTTATAAATGTCAGAGGTGGTTTTCAACAGAGGCAGAGCGAAATGCCATGTCTGGTATTTCAACATAAAAGTATCACCTTAAGTCACTCTTGTAGTCAGAATGTTCCTTCTGTAAGGTCTTAATCCCATTACCCTCCTTGCTTCAGTAACAGGTACTGTGTGAATCATCAAGAGTTCTCAAATGTTTGGACTATCTTCACATGCATGTAGAGATGCAGTTAACATTTATAAAGTATTTGTAATGGTGATTTAGTAGTATGAAAAATGTTCCTTGGTGTGAAAGGTTGCGGTCTGTACTTCTTGGTGCATCACTCCAACCATGGGTCACCTTTAGCTTCCATTGCATGGCTGAAACTTGGGAACCACCTTCTGCTGTAAGACAGAAGACAATGAGGCAACAACAAATAGTTGCCGTTTTACCTGACTGTGGACAACTGGATCTGCCTTAATCCCAAAACTACGGGCATTGCTTCTTTCATCTTTCTTCTGTGATAAATTGGCTCACTTGGCAGTTCCAGAAACCAAAACTCATTCCATGACCTTAGAGACGTCATGGAAGAGTCAGCTTCTCACCATTTAGAGAATCCTGAGGAGAATGAGAGAAAAACGGTTGATTACTTCAAATCATATTCAAGCATGTTTGGGTGCAAGGTGCATCTTGGTGGATTTGCTGCCATGCAGCTCTGAGCTTCTGCAGCAGGAATGTGCGTTAGTTTCTGTGAACTTTCAGAGCAAAATACTTCTTCTTGGCTCCTGGGGAGGAATGAAAACAGACATAAAGACCTCATTGCCATCATGGGAGCTGGGTGATATGATGTCTCTTGAATGAGGTTTTTACTTAAAATCTTGCTGGATTTAGTGACAGGCTGAGGCAAATATTTCCATACAAACATACTGGTAATAAACCAACTACCTTTGGTCCAGACTCTGAGGGAGCAGGACGGCTGAATTTATATGCTCATTTTTATGTGGATAACAGGTAGTAGATAACAAAAAAAAGTTTCTGAGGATTGAGAATGACGTCTCAAAAGAAGAAAAAAACACTTTACGAAGTTCTTGGCACAGCAGTGTAGTGTATGCATAAGGATATGAAGGAGCCAGTGAGAAATTTCAGCACTCCAAGTGCCCTTCTTTACTGTTTTAACTACATAAGGCATATGGGGGGTTTGTTTGGTTATAAACATTGGTCTGACTTAGCTACAGGAGGCAACTGACACTTCTTTCTGGAGACTGGATTAATTTTCAGTTTTGTTTGACACATTTGGACCAATCAACCCAAATGACATCATGGACATCAAATTGGGCTGGCATACATCCTAAAAATGATCCTGTTGGAAAGTTCCAGCTAAATTTTCGTCAGTGGAAAATGTGCTTTCAGCAAAAGCAAAACTTTATGTGACATCATGATAAGGTTAAGAGTTTTTCTGTCAGAAAACTTAAAAATTCTACATGCTTTCCTACCCTACCTGAGAGCTTTTTAGTTTAGATAGCTTGTTACTTGTTTTGTCTGGTGTTTTGCTGACCCACGGCACTTCCTTCCTCATCCTTCTGAAGGAGAAAGCCAAGCCTTATAGAATGATGGATCATCGTATCAGCATTATAGCCCATCCTGTGAAGAAGAAAGTTTACCTCAGCTTGTTTGGTGGATTCTCTAAAGGATCCTGGCCAACTTCTAGCTGGACAGCTGCTATGACCTCACACAGTTTTCTGAGCCACAAATGAAAGATTAGCAAGAAACCGATAGGCCTGGGACTGCAGGCTCTCATGTGGATGTGGGATGGAGAAGAATTTTCTTTTTTAAATTTAGAGAGCTTTAAGAGTTTAAGACAACTTCTAAATAAGTAGTTGTGTCCTGTTGAGCTGTTCCTTCAGTTAGCCAAAACGAAATGCAGAAACTGCCTAAACTTAAAGTGTGATGGTTTGTTCACGGCAAGTTCCTTCTTTTTTTTTTTACAGAATATTCCATTTCCACACCTTATTTTTCCTTACCATAGCATCAACGAGTCCTTAAGATTTGACTATCAGAGCTTATCCTGTGTTGGTTAGAGGCCATTGCTTTATATAGTTCTCATCAGTGTTGTTTCCCTGCCCTATCTGATGCTCATTTAGGTAATTTCTTTTCTAAGCAACTCAACCTCATTTTCAACTGATCCTCTCTTTTATTCTTTTCTTTACATATTAAGCAGTATACTGTGCATAGCAGATCTGAAAATGCTGCTCATTTTTCATGTGCACAATATATTTGGTCAGGTTGATAAATCTGTAAAAAAGCTGAATCTCAAAGCTAACCTTCGGAAAGAAAACTCAGAGGGAGGATTACAGTCCTAGTCAGCCCACTCCTCTGTGGAGTCTGCTGAACCACTGCAAAATAAGGAATTGTGGCTAATCTGAGTAGTAGCATAAACCCCTTTAATAAGTTTGTCTTTCAGATGCATAAAAATGTTAATTCTTACGCATATATTGCAGAAATGAAATGCTGTGTGAACTGTTTTCTAATAGAAAATTTGTTCTTTTCTGGCTTAAACATCATTTTACCTGTAGTTTCAAGAATTTTTGAAATATTTCGTTTCAATGGGAAAGTATGGGGAACTACAATTATTTTGCATTCTGTTGCTACAAGCAGAGAGACTGAATATTTGTTGAAGGGATTTTGCTACTGCTACCTCAGGAGAAGATATTTCTGAAAGAAGGCTAAGTAATTTTTTGTGCAGCAGGCGTCTAGGTATCCTCAGACACAAAAAACCCCCCCAAATATAAAATGGGGGAGGGAGTGGCTTGTTACATGAGAGTACTGATGTATTGAAACTGTTCAAGAGGAAAACTCAGCAAAATCAAGATAGAATGGAACTTGTAACTATCCTAATTGCCTTGGATCAGTTCGAAGTATGTCCTTGGAATGATTTTAGGGACTGTTTAATTACATTTTCCCCTCTGCATGCAAGAGTGGAGTGCTAAAGCCTGCAGTGTTCCTTGTGCAGAAGTTGGCTGGTAGGAGGAATCTCCTGGTGCTGCCTTTGGGTGAGCCCTGGTTGTACCCGGGAGCTGAACAGGGCTGTTTGGGAGGCAGCCTTTTGTGCCCTGTCCTGCTGTGCCCTGTGTGCTTCAAAGTGCCCTGGTGACCAGCCGGGGCAGCTGCTATCTGTTATATGAGGTGAGAGGCTTTTAACGCAGTGGGGAGCAGAGCTGAGCTCTCTCTAAAACGTGTCAGCTGCCCATAGCCTCAAGGGCAGTACTGGAGCCACCATTAATGGGAAAGACCCCTTCACCTGTAGCAAAACACATCGTTTTGTTTTTGGTTAAAAGTAACAGGATTGGATTAGATTGGGAGTAGGTGCTCTACCCCTGCAAGATGATACAACTGTTGTTAATATAGACTTATTTTTTCCTACTAATTTAGTATTGCACTGAGTGCAAAAAAAAACCCAAACAAACAACAAAAAACCAAACAACTCAGTGCAGAATAATGAAAGACAGGAACAAAATCATTACTTCTAAAAATAACTGCTTGGAAGTACTTGTTACTAACCTTCATGTGATCCCAATCAGGCCTACAGAAAAAAAAAATTGCAGATGAAAGCAGTATTAAACCAACGATAACTTTAAGGGGTAAATCCAAGCACCACAACATGTGCAATAGAAATTTTTGTGTAGAGATTACAGAAACTTTAAATTATATGCAACATGATCGAATTCCTATCAAGCTTTGCATTGTGTACAAGAGAGTAACTTGTATTTTTAGAAGAATAGAGCACTGTACTATCTAAGAAGACTATTGAGCTGAATTGGAAACGTATATCAATACAAAGGGCTTGGAATTACAGAATCAGTATTTTAAAAATATCACAAGACTCTAAACACTCGTGCTTTAGGGAATACATTTGCAGACAACTGTTTATTCTTGGAATATTTGAGCTCTTGGGAATAGTTTTGTCAAAACTGCCTGGAAGTCAGATTCCTTCCTTTGGAGTGTTTAGTTCTGGCTACCCTGCAGACTAAGTTGTCCTATAATCCTATCTCTCTTTCCAAAAGTAAAATAGGATTCAAACCTATTTACAAATATAGTAAAATTAAGTCACTTGATATATGTATAAAATAATATTGTTAGTTGCCAATACTGTTAATCAGAGCAATTCTAAAAATCTTACCATATGGAAGTGGGATTATGGTTCCCTATGCCAGATGTTAAGAGCAGAACCAAAGATACTTTGCCTAACGTGGACTTTTGGTGGCTGGATTTTTTCCTTTTTACTTGGTACACTTACAATCTTCCTAAACCTTTTCAGATAGCCTTATGTAACATTTAATCACTAAAATAAGATTCATTGACTAAGAATGTAGTTGCTGATATTTAAATCTAATCTGTTATTACAGAGAAAGTTTTCTGAAGTCAAAGTTTGAGTTCTTGAGAAGTGTTTGTTTGATCTTGGAGAAGATATCCCAGTGATTAATGTTAACGATAAGGTGTTGATTGGTGCTCGGGAGAACCTATTCATAGAAACAATAGCCTATTATACTCTACTTTAACTACCATATAACAATATTGAAGTTTTATTCCGCAGAAACAATAGCCTTATTTATACATCCCTGTCTGCCTCTAAACCAGCGTTGCAGTTTCTAGCTTCCTATGAGGTCCAAAGTGCCCATTAACAATTTCGGGGCTTGAAGAGTTCAGTGCTACCAAGGTGCAGCAAAAAGCGAGTGGAGTTGTTCAGTCTGACCCTCTTCTGCAGCTTACAGAAAAGGAGCTGCACACTAGAGCTGCTAAATGGGTTTTGTAGGTCATCTGAGAGGTGCACTAAGATTTGAGACAACCGTGCTAGACTCTCCTCTTTTTTGAGTAAAACTAAACAAGCCCTCTCAAAGTGTTTCATGCTGCTGCCGAGGGTAAGGAGCACCAGGTGCCCCAGGGTTCTTACCAATACCAAAATCATCCAAGAACATCAAATTTAATAGACCTTAAAAATAACTACAGCATCTGCTCTTTTCAAAGGTGGATGTTTGGTCCCAGAGGCCTAACAGAATTTTTGATGTAGTAACTTTACGTTATTGTTGTTAGGCTATTTTGAATTGTTTCAGTGCACTGAAGTGCTTGCAGATTATGGACTACTCAGGCACTGAATGTATGAACCGAACAGAGCATAGATTTATCTTATTCGTGCTTCTTTGGTTTAAGAATAAAAAAGCAAGCCTGAAACCCTTCCTTCTGCTGCTGGTGTGTAAACGGTTACAATTTAGATTTTCAAGAAGTGGAAGCATAAGCTATGCATAAAGTTGAGGGAAAAGACAAAGTTACTGCAGAATCTACACCAGAAACCTGCTACCTCAAATCTTCGTATTTAGTTCTGGAAATAGAGATATTTTCTGATCGAACTGATATTGTGCTCATTTTCTTATGCATAATAAATTACTATTAATAATACTTTTAAGTCAAATACAGAGCTACTACATTATGCTGTGTTAACAAACTTAAGTTGATACAGAAACACAAGAAAATTATTGATGATAGTGTCATTTCATTAGTGATGAACTTTTGCACACTGAGATTCCTTGGCATTATATTAAAATTAGACATGAGTAGGGAAGAATGTCTTTAAATAGCCCATGCACTTACTCCTCTTTTGATCTTGTCTTTGCGAAGAGGTACAGCATCAGAGAGAGGAAAGAGGACTCTTTATGCTGTGTAAAAAATGCACATAAAACTTAAATGGTCCTATTGATTTAGAGTAATAACTTGCATTATGTAACTTTAATGTTTTTCATCTGTTATTAGTCACCTTAAAATGACAATAATGTGGTGCAGCAACCACAACAATTACTTCGTTTTTATTGACTTAGGATACCTATGCCAGGTTATAGAGGGTTTATCTGGGACAACTTTCTGTACTTTGGAGGTTGAGCTGCATCCAGCTCATTTTTACTTAAAACCTTGCTTCTAAATAGCCCTTCTCTGTTTATTAGTACAGCTCATTTTTTAAAAGAGACTCTGCAGATAGAAGGAAGGAAATTATCCCCTGGACTGGAAGAACCCTTCAGTTTGGAGAATAGACACAGAAGATTCTGATAGCTACCAAGACCTTTGATTTTGGTTGTCACCAAGGCTTGTTGAAGACAGTGAGCTCAAGGAACTTGAAAATGAGGCTCTAGCACAAATACTAACCTGTTTGAAGGAGGAAGGAGGGCTTATAGTTCTCATGCAAGAATGAAACTCAGACCTAGGGTCAGAATGACAGGCTGTAGCCAATTGCAGGAGCTGTAGAAGTAAAGACCACATAACCACAGACCTACTGAAGGTGGATAAGGAAACAAGGGATAGGAATCGTCATGGCAATACGCACAGGGAAGGGAAATCCAGGCAAATTATATGTATTTTCTTAATTGAAGCAAATGATTGGGGCTTTGAGGGAAAAAAATAGTATGAATACAGACAAGAATGAAAAAAGCAGACAACAAGCCTGTGTTAGCTCAAGTGTGGATTGATTTTTGAGCAGCTTTGTATCATAATTTGTGGGTGTAGGGTGAGAGGGAGGACTACCAATAAAGAGCATTGTTACAGTGGAATCCAACTTGAAAAAAGAGGATTGTGTTCTATAGGCCAAAAAATGGCAGCTGAACAAAAAAGAAAGGAAAATGTAAATAAGGGCAGACCTTTATATATGTATATATTTGAATTTATTAGCTGCCAACATTCTCAAACAGAAATGGAATTTGATACATTATATTCCTAGTTTTATGCATTTCACTCCTACTAGAATTCCTCTGAAAGACGGTTTGTTTGAATGTTGGTCTGGTTTAGTGTTTGTTTGATTTCAAAATGCAGAGCATAGAGTAAAAGAGAAGACAAGATACTTCTTCAAGCTGAGAGAGCAAGCATCTTGAGAGTATCCCTTAACCAAAGTTGCATTAACCCTTGCTAGAGCGTGAGGAAGGCACCAGCCAGTAGCTGTACAAACTTCCTGAGGGAATGGCTTGAAGCCATGTCAGAGGAGGTTTAGGTTGGATAATTGAGAAATGTTTTTCACCCAGAGGATGGCTGGGCACTGGAGCAGCCTCCCCAGGGATGTGGTCACACCACCAAGCCTGACAGAGCTCAATAAGTGTTTGGACAATGCTCTCAAGGAATGGTGTGACTCTTGGGGATAGTCCTGTGCAGGGCCAAGATTTGGGCTTTGATGATCCTAGTGGATTCATTCTAACATGGAATATTCTCTATTTCTGTGAAGCTGTCACATTATTTTAAAGTAAATTTTGCAAATAACATAGATTTTTACATCTAGAGAACAATAAAAATCCTGCCCTACTATAGCAATATTACAGAAAGCAATCAGTCACTGCTGTTTCTTTCCATGTGCATCTTGGATCTATTGAATAAGAGCTCTGTTAAATCCATACTTCTCTAGTCTCAGGCAGGCTTTATATAAAAGTCATGATGATTCCCTCTGAGGGCTTTTCTTTTTTTCTCCTTCCCCTGGGAAAACCACTTTTGGAGTTGAGGAAGTTATGATGTCCTTCTCTCAGATCTCAATTCCTGCAAAGATAAGTCATACCAGCCCTCATACAAAGGAGCTTCCCCAGCCAGAGAGGCACTGTGGAACATGTTTAATGTCTCATTGAGCTCGATCTAATACCACCTTAATTATTTTCTGAGTCATTTTGTGCATTCTTCATGTAGGAGTGCATTTTATTGTGTGCTTACTCATTCCACTTCTTCCTCACTTCTATATTTTCCTGAGTTTAAAATGGTGATTAATTAGTTGATGGTTTCAGGTGCAGTAATTCTGCACCACAAGATTCTCATCTCGAAGATAATTTTTCTTTAACCAAAGAACTGCACTGCATTCAAACCGATTATTACACATTCCAGTGTATTGAAGCAATATGGAACTGTCTCCTCAAATCCACACAGGTGTGCTCTCTTCAGGTTTCACTGAAATCAAATTATTCCTTGTGTATCTGATCTATCATTGCTTGGCACCTGAAAGAGAGATCACATCCCTTGCCCTGTTTAATTTTATTTTAGTTTGTTTGCTTGTATTAGAATGGGTAGATGATACAGTTATGCCCCTTGTTTGCTGGCTTTTTTAGTATTGCAAATCTTTTTTTGACTTTTAACACATGCATCCCGTTGGTCATTTTTGCTGCATATGACCCATCACAGTCTTTTTCTTAGAATCTGTTTCAAAGTTGTTGGAGTGATGTGCTCATTTCCTGCCTTTTTAAGTTCAGGCCTATTCTTTTTTTATCTTGGGAACTTCATTTAGTAACCCAGGGTCTCTTAAGATCAGCAATGAAAGGCTCCACCACATTTTCTTGCTAAAGAGGTGGTGTGAGTGTGACATCATTCATCTGTGCTAGACACTGACTCATAGGCATTTGACCCGAGGGTGGAACCCAGGAACAGGGGTTAACATGAAGTCAGCTGCAGTTGCACAATGCCTTTCACAGTTGTTCTCCCTCTCTCCTTTTTTTTTAAACCATCTAAATAATTGCAGAGTGGAGAGCATAACGAAGTACAGCGATCAGGGCAAACATTGCTTTTGGGGCTCTTCCAGGGCTTTGTCCGGTATCCAGAAAATGAAAAGCAAGTTTAAAACTTAAAACTGTAATATCATACAACTTGTTGCATTAATTTCTGCTGTGAAACACTAGACCTGGTTTTAGATTTTCAGGACAGTATCATATTTTTATATGATACCATTGAGGCATTGTTGACATATTAGTATCTAAGACGTGTTTTGATTTGTTCTTTGTTGTGGTTTTTTTGGTTTTTTTTTTCCTCCTGAAATTTTTTGTCTATGTTTTCATATTATCCACAGTTCCTTTTTAGAATTCTTTGCTTCATATTCTGGCACAGGGTCTGGTCTCCTCCTTGTGAAATACGGCCTGAGCACTCATTTAAGGGCTGAAGGTCACCAATGACGGAACTTGCAAGAACATCTGTAATATTAAGAGCTCTAGAAAGAGAATTACCTGTTGGCCTCTCCAGTTTCTTACACCGTTTGAAACCTGACAGAATTTGTCATTCAATATTATTTTGGGACGTTAGAAAATCTAAGGGTTTCCTTTGTTAAATCAATGGACCAGTGATTAGTGTCTGCTTTTATTGTTAATACTGAGCAGGAGCATGACGTCTTCTCTTTGTGGAGCATAGGAAAACATGCCCATTCTCCCCAGCAGACGTTGGGGTTGGTTCATTACCTCAGCTGGGGAGTGTGGTTGAATCTTCCCCACCTGTAAGCGATACAGGGAGCCCGGCTGGCCTGCCTGGAGGTAATGCCATCAAGGGGAACATTGCTCAGGACTAACTTTTTCCCAGATGTCCCTGTCTGCTAGACCTGGTTTGATGTAGGCCCTCTTTATCCTTTTACAACATGAGAAACAGGCTTTTCCCTGCTTCAAAAGCTGTGGAGAGCAGTAAACACACAGTTTGTTTATTTTTGCTTACTGGGGAGTGCTGTGTAAGTAGTACAATCAAAAGAGAAACAGTTGGAAAAAACCACTAACTTCCAGATTCTGGAAATCTTCTGAGTCTTGTAAGCAACTTAACGTTAGAGTGTAAAATGGTTTAATGCAACACTTCAAATATGTTTCTAGGTGATGTGTAATTACTTAGCATTTTTCATTTCAAGTCTCTGAAAATTAGCTTATAAATGGGCAAGACAAGTAGGGATTTATATTCGGAAATATGAATTTCTGTTACAGAACATTTTGTAAGAACAAGTGATTAAAGTTAGGATTGTTATTGAGGAAGGGTGATAACATAGATCTAGTTTTGAAAGGTACTCTTTTTCTGAAAATAATCTAATTGTTTACAACATGAGGCTAGACTCCTCCTCTCCCCAAATTTGAAGACTTGTAGATCACTCCTGGTTTTAATTAGGAAAGTGTATTAAATATTTCATTCCATAGGTCATATAGTTAAATATGTTTTAGTAAAGTTCTTGAGTAAATGAACAATTTAGGTCTTAGGAAAGTTCTTCCTGTGTAAATGCAGTGTTTCCTGCTTGTCTCCACTCAGCTGGTTCAGCAAAAAGTTTAAGCACACACTTGCTTTTGTATACGCGGTAGGACTTTAAGAGGTTTCTTAATTGAGAGCCTTTGTCCCTGACGGCTGATTTCTGGTTGAGTAAAAGACAGAAAATCTGGTTCTTGAAAAAGATATGAATAGATGGAATGTGATTCTGCTGCCTAACTTCTTCCCAAATTCAGACGTGAAGCCTTGGAGTTTGTGAGACAGATGCCTGCTGCACGGTACGTGAACAGTTTTCTGTAAAATCAACAGAAGCGTTATCTGGAACAGAATGGTGTAAAATCTCTTTGGCTCAACTAGGAAAAAATTTTTTTGAATATCGGAACTTCATCATAAAATAGGGGAAAAGCAGTCTCTTTTTGCCACAGGCATTGTTGAGTTCTGATGCAAATTCCATGCAAATTACTGACCTTGGAAACACCATGGGGGCAATCTTTACGTAGGCATGAACAATTTCTCCAATGTATAAGGCATAAAGAGTTTTGGTTTTGACATCAGACAAGCAACAGTATTTTTTCCAGGTTACATGTTTCTGAAGAAAATGCATGTATTGAAGTCAGTGTACAAAAATCTTCTTTGGAGTTGTACTTCAGTAACCTTTTCCAACAGATTGTCTATCATTTTTCCAAAATAGTTGGTTATTTTCTGAGGTAACATTTGTGTTAGTACTAGAGGATGCAACTTATGTATGATTTGGTTAAGGTGGCTTTGAAAATAACGGGGCAGATGGGTGTGTGATGGTGCCATGAAAGGAGAAACATCTATACCTACGGGCATGCGGACACCTTCTAAACATTCCTTGGCCTTCCCCACCTTAGATTATGTACTTAGGATCCTGCTTCTGCTCATAGAAATATGCATTTAGAAATTAGTATAATCAATCAAATACTTATACAGAATCTTCAATTTTAAAGTGTATGTGTGCTGTAATTTTTATCTTTACACTCGTACACACACCCTGCTTCCCATCAATTTAAGTTATTCATAAACATTCTTCTGGTTGATTGAATTGCTTATCTCACCTGATCTAGTGAGGTGCAGAAACATTAAACTTTTGCTCTTTGAATTGTAGGGAATTATAGTCACATTTACCAACAAGGTCTTCTCTCAAGGAAGAACAGCAACAACCAGGCTTTTGTTTATGGCAGACGGTAAATTTGCTGAGTTTCACTGATGTGAAATAACTATTTTTTTCCCCCTCAAATCCAGCAACTGGAAATCTAATCTGCAAAGAAAATGTATCTCAGAATAAGGACAGAAATTTTGTTCCCATTTCTTTTCTTCTGTATGAAGAAAACACAGATTGTAGCCTGTGTCCTCCACATGTTTGGGGTTTGGTGTTTTTTTTCAGATTTCATTTTGGAATTCTGTGTGATTAAAATATAAGTTTATAAAGGAGAGTCTGTCAGAATTTTAACTGCAGTGGTGCTCCTGGTGCTACTGCAATTTTATATGTGTTTCATTATAAGTTGTACATAATTTCAGTATATGATGTACGCATTCCTAAACATTAAGTATATCCTAAGAAATAACAGCACCTCATAAAAAGAGATCATTTTCATACTAATGATATATTTAAGTTGTTCAGAAACTAACTGAACTCGCAACTTATTTCCTGAGGCAGGATTTGGGGATATATTTAATTTAAGTGGGGCAGTCATAGTGAGTTAGCAATTGTGAAATGACTACTATATTTACCCCTTAAGAGGTGCAAAATTGTTAATTGATAAATGGAGTCTTCCTTGCCAGGTAAATTCTCACATGTTGCATGTGTGCATTCTCAACAGTTGAATCCAAAAAGTGATCTGCACATGTTTAGAAACTGAAACATTGTCTGCTGAAAAGTTCGCGCAGCCTTTTAAGAAGAAAGTAAGGCAGGTTTTCCATTTAAATGGCTCAAATTCTCTCATCGTTGAAAACTGACATCTTATTTGGTTTCACACAATGCACATGTGAAATGACTTCTTAGTGTTCCTCATATTTCTCCTTTACCTCCTTTCTTTTCCTTTTAGTAAAGGAATCAGATGAAGGAGAAGAATTCCACCCAATAGTTAAAGACCATGAAAGGCTGGAGCCACATCCAGTGTATGGCTCCACAGCCTTGTGTCATTTGTTCTCTCCCACCCTGTGTTTGTACTGTTAATGGTCTTTGCACTGCACATGGAACATTTAAGTTTAGGACACAGCAGTCTCACAACAAACGGTACTGGAGGCTGCTGTATCACTGACCAGCTCTGTTGGGAGACACACTGGTTTCAGATCCTTTAATTTCTGTGATTATCTGGAGCAGAAAATTAAATCTCAGTTTCTGCTCAGGCCTTCCAGTTCCTATTATTTTATTGATAATTTTCACCCATTAATTTTCTTCCCCCTCCAAAGATCTAATTCTGAAATCAGGAGTCACTAGGGATATTTTAGTGGGGTTTTATTAATAAAAACTTTCCACTACAGCAACCCTGGAGGAAGGTCAGGAAACAAGTGTGAGTTGCCAGGTTTCTTGTCACATCACTATCAAAGTTTTAAAAATCCTGCAAGCATCATCGCACTCAGGTAAAGAATAAAAATTAGGATTTCTTCTTCTGAGAGTTTTCCATCAACTTTGATTTACTGAATTTGTGGTGACTGGAGGAAAAAGAGCTTAGTGTGAGAGCAAATTATTAGTTTGACCTTCTCCAGGCATGTGAAGCAATTATTTTCATGACTGCCATGTAATTTTTGAAATTGTGAAGGACAGAGTTGTGAGATAATCTGTTTCTCTGAGATTGTGTATATTGAGGAACGTCTGTTTTCATGTGAAAGGATAGTGGTCAAGAAATTATATTTATAATGTTGCGCCCTTCAGAGATACCATAATGAAATTTAAAATAAATTAAATAATGTTAAGTCAAGGAAATTTTCATTGAAGGTTAAACCTTAAACCATTAGTCAGGTGAGCTCTAGTGATTGATTTAGGTATAAGATTTATGTTCACCAGAACCTGAATTTTCTGCACTTTTTTGTTGTTTTTTGGGGGGGGAATCAATACTCTCCAAGAAGATGCATTTCTTGAACTCCAGGTTCATGAGACTGAGGTGCATGTGTGGTTGATAGACCTTTTATTTTAAGAGGGTAAGGGTGATTTCTCAATATCTCTTCTGCCTCGCCATCCCTGTGTTTAAGGGTTTCAAGACACATTGAGAAGCGTGTTCTCTTGTGCGCTGCAGGATTCCTGGCTGCCTTACATGACAGCTTTAAATTAGTGCCTCTGCTTTCATTTCACTGTGTTCCTCTCCATCATCCATTCCATCAGTGAAACTTGACTTGGTGTGTATTGCAGTCTAATAATGACTTGCCTTAGGAGCTGTCTGGCCTTGTGCCACGAGCAATTAAAGTGTCGTTACTCGATCGTAATATGAAAGTTGCCGTATCTCATTGCAGTGATAAGGAAATTTCAGAGGGAGAGGAAGGAGGAGGAGGAATAGGGAACATACAGTGATAGAGAGGACCTATCATGGAAGACAAGTAACTGTGTGGGGTTTGGAATCAGGCATATGTTCCTCACACTGGACAAAAATAGCCCGTAATAGTTCAGACAGTTTGGCAATAAACATTTTTCATTTATCAAGGAGAATTGAGATAGTTAAGAAAGGTGGCTTTTGTTTTCAAAAGTGCTGCATGCCCCTCAGAGCCCAAATCTTTGGTCAGAGCAGGTTCTGGGGGGCTGGTGCAGCCCCAGGTCTGAATTCCTGTACTAACAGGTTGCTGCCTTCTTTAGCCTGAGCGTTACAGTCACAAAATCCAAGGTAAGACCAAACTGTCGTGCAGAATCACTCTAAAGCTGATTGTATCTGGGAAATACCAGAGGAAACTTAGGGACTCGGCTTGCTTAAGTGGTTTTGTAAATCCGCTCCAGCTGTCTAGTTCTGCGTCTATAAGCGTGCAAGTGCTCTTGTGTTTAATCTGGCTGTCAGAATAGCAGTTTATTTCACAAACCGTCACATAACATGTCTGTTTCACACTTTAAGAAGAAATACATGGGTAAGTAAAGCTCTGTAACTAATACAAACATTGTTTTTGTGTTTTGCTTCAGCAAAAAGGCCTTGCACAGCAGTAGATGAGGATACAGGGTTAGGAGTGTACAATAAGATTTCTCAGAAACGCACAAAAACTAGCATCATGCACATTGAGTTAATGGAGTCTTGTCATCACCTGTAAAATTTCTGTCAGCAAACATCTGTGTTAGATTGAACTTCCCAATAAACTGTGTTAAAATTGACAGGGCACAAAAGGGTTTGTGTGAGAAATAGAGACGAGAGCACTAAGAATCATGGTGTTTCCAAACTGTCATCTCAGAGAATTGAATATCCTCAGGAGGGACATGGGCAGTTTCTGTAGAGCTGGACATGACTTTGGCAATTCTGCATGTTTAAAAAAAAAAAATTCTAAATAAAATCAAATCAGTGCAAAAGTGTCAAAGTCTTCACTTTGGAACAAAGGAAAGGAACTTTGTCTTCACTTTCCTTGAGCATCTACAGCCTGCTGAATATAACATGCAGAAAGAGCTGTGTCATGGAGAACGGAGGCCTAGAATAAAAAGCATTTTATCTGCTTGGACTTTTTCTGTGCTATAAACTGCTCTCTAACATAGAAGTTGTGAGTGAATTGTTGGTTCCAGGCTCTCACTTAAGTAACATGTTGGTATTGCAGTTAAATGCTGTCAGGGCACAGACCTACAGACAAATTACAAAGGGTTATTTTTTTCACACTGAACAATTGCCCTGCTCTACTATATTTTGTTCTATTCTTATGGCCATAAATAATTGCCAAGAAAGACAGGAAATTTTACTGAAACATAAGAAAAAACACTTTTACTTACACAAACACAGAGTGGTTACCTAGGCTGGTTGTGGAGTCTCCCTCCTTAGAGCTATTCAAAACCCTGAGCAATGTCCCCCAGCTGACCCTGATTTGAGCAGCAAGGTTGGACTAGAAAATTCTCCAAAGATCCCTTCCAGCCTCAGCTATTCTGTGGTTCTGTGAAAAAGCATGCTTCACACTTGATTTTTTATGCTTTTTCTTTTAGCAGCCCTTTAATACTGTGAAGTTATTTGAGGGTCTTCACTATTAAACCTTTGTGTTTTCTGTGTCACTGTTTTTACCATGTGGTCGTCCTAGGGATTAAGAAGTAGCTGTGTGTCTGCCTCCCATCAATATTGACATGGAGACTGATGGATTGGGATTGGGAATGGCACTGGGATTTGAGTCTCTGGAAGGGTCTAGGGTGTGACACTGGAATGATACTGAAACATCAAGAAGATACGAGTTGTTAATCCAGTACCCAGGTGAAAATTGCTTGTAAAATTAAAAGATTCAAACGCCATTGAAGTAAAATTCAGTATTTAAACATTAGTGAAGGTTTGCTCAGGAAAACACGTTTTAACAGCAAAGAAGGGATGTAGTAGAGACTGAATGAGATGTAAGGTCTTGTGTGCTTTTCTTATTAAAATGGGTACATTTGATAGACTTTAAAATAAGCCTCTGGTTATCTTTTGTTGCATTTGCCCTACTTAAGGTGATGATATGCTCTAAGCTAATTTTTGAAAAGTCTAAAGTGTTGATATGAGATGTGCAGTTTGTTGATAGAGGAAAGAGACAAAAGGTTCTGGTATTTTAGGGATTCATAGTCCTGATGTGGTGAAAATCTGGTTTCCATCTTTATTTCACTGAAATGAGCAAGGCTGTTCTTTAGGCAGAGAGGCTTTTTTTGTCTGAAGTCATGAATCCATTTTTTTCCCCAAAAATTGGCTGTTGTGGGTGTGTTACAATGTCTGTACACAGAAAATCAAGCTCTACTACTTTGTGGCTCTTATATTAACTTTCAAAATCTTGATGTGTTCCAAAATCATTGATTTCCACATTCTGTTGTGTTGTTCCAGATTGCTAAATTTCAGTTTTAACTAGTTTTCCTGCCATAGTACCTCTGGTCATCTGTCTGACACTTAAGTTTCTCCATGGGGTGTTCACTGCACTCCTGCAGCAGTGTTCCCTGGCTCTTATCCCACTGAGATAAGAGGAGGTGAGAATTAATTACTCAACATGGTTGAAGACTTTGTCCTTGCCATCCACCTTTCCTCAAAATAGCACTCTTTACACTGAATCCCAGCAGTGAGTTTGAGAAATGCATTTCTAATACTTTTAGAACTGTTAACTTCAGTAAGAGACAATGTGCTAGGTGGCAAGCAAATATCAATATAGCTTTCTTTAAAATGCTTTCAGTCAGATGGGATGTCAGCACCATCTCACCATTCGCTCTGAAATAGAAATAGTCTTTTTGTGTTTTATTATATCTGAGGCAGATGTCCTAGGACAGGAGTAGTATCCTCACAGAGCAATGCAATTGCTTTGGAGACCAAGCTGTCAAAGCCTACTGTGCCTTTTCTCAAAGAAAAACTAAAACTAAAATGAAAAACAAACCAAAAAACTAAAACACCCCAATGACAGGCATTGTTCCAGCCTTAAAAGTCTGAGATCGAGGCAGGAAAATGCCGTAGAAGCTCCTGTATAAGCTTTTAGGCTGAGTCTTTAACCACCTTGATTTTATTCTGTTTGAGTGCCGTTCTCAGAGATGAGGCAGGGGCCAGGCTGTTTTCTGCCTGCTCCAGCCCTTCTCTTTCATTCCTCCCCAGTATTTACTTATGTTCTCTCTTTAATAAGCCAATATTGAAAACTCAGTGTAGTTGTATTTTAGTTTGCTAATATCAGCTTGGACCAGGAAGGCCAGGAATGAAAGCAGCAGCAGCTGTCTGTTGTAGGACCAGGAGATATAAATGTGGATACAGCCCTGCAAGTCACTTTTGCCCTTCGCCCCCCCAGCACCTCCCCACACACACACTTTTTTTTCTGCTCATTGGATGTCATTTGTGCCTGTGCATGGAACAGGTGTCTCTTGTGAACTCCTTAAATAAACTGAATTTTAAAAAAAGATAGTGATGTCAGTTTACACAGGTGCAGACATCATTCAGGAGAATGCTATTTGCACACAAACACACTACTGTTTACTGTCTGCGCTGCAGGCAGAGCAGTGCCAGAAGGGCACTGAAGCAAGATGGAGCATGGTTTGCTTTGCTGCTGCTGCTGTCGATTGATGTGAACTTTCATAAAGTCCCCTCTCGGTGGGGCAGAGTCTTTTTTGCTCTGTGAAGCATTAAAAAGCGGTGTCTCAAAGAGTGACTCAGAGGAAAGCAGAAGCTGCTACTAATCACGATATGTGAAGTGGAATAGAAAATGTTGCCTGTGCGACTCTTCCTGGTTTTGCCTGGAAGCTTAACAGGAACTTTGTATTTGATTTCGTTTGTTTTTTGCCCTTCAACCCATATTATCAGGGGGAACATGCTAGGAACAATTTTCTTGACTTACATCTCTCAGCATGTGAAAGTGCCCAAGGGTTGTCTTTGAGCCAGCCCTGCCCACACTAAAAAACCCACCTCATTGCAGATAACTCATGAGCAAAGGAGCACTGGACATCACTCAGCAACGTGCATTTGCCTCACAGAAGTCCAGTGGCATCCTGGGCTGCCTCCAAAGCACCATGAGCAGCAGGTCTAGGGAGGAGATTCTGCGCCTCTGCTCTGCTGAGACTCCCCTGGAGTGCTGCATCCAGCTCTGGGGTCCCAGCACAGAAAGGACATAAACCTGTTGGAGCAAGTCCAGAGCAGGTCCACCAAGTTGATTAGAGGGATGGAGCACCTCTCCTGTGAGGAAAGGCTGAGAGAATTGTCGTTGTTCTGCTTAGAGAAGAGAAGGCTTCAGGGTAACCTAATTGCAGCCTGAAGGGAGCCTACAGGAAAGAGGTAGATGGACTAGTTAAAAGAGCATGTAGTGACAGGACAAGGGAAGATGGCTTCAGACTGAAAGAGAGGGTTTAGGTTTAGAGTAGATATTAGGAAAAAAATTCTTTGCTTGTGAGTGTGGTGAGGCACTGGCACAAGTTGCCCAGGGAAGTTGTGGATGTCCTGTCCATGGAAGTGTTCAAGGCGGAGTTGAATGGGGGTCTGAGTAACCCAGTTTGGTGGCAGGTGTCCCTGCCCATGGCAGGAGGGTTGAAACAAGATGTTCTTTAAGGCCCCTTCCAACCCAGACCATTCTAGGATTCACAGCCCTCTTGAGCTGATCAGATTTGTCCTGTCCCCAAGATAGTGATGAGCACAGCCTGTGCGTCAAAAAAGCAAGTAGAACCAAAGCTGCCTTAGATAAACCACACTCTGGGATATCACAGCAAAGAGTGATATAATTTTATTAATAAAACTTCAGAGAAATTAATTTTCCTCAGATTTCCCAGCATTGCTAGTGTCCTGTGTAGCTGCCCAAAGCCCACAGTGGCAGGAGCTGCAGCATCCCTTCCTGCCCTGGTATCTGAGCAGTACCAGGCCTGTCTGCCACATGCTGTCTGTGGTATGTGTGGAAGGAAAATGAGCTGAATGTGTCCAAGATATCTTGTTCATCACATACTTAAATAAGAGCAATAGTGGGATTCCCAGCAGGAACCTTTTCCTTTGTGTGTGTATATATATTTCAAATTTCGAGTGAAGGATGTCCCCAAAAAACCAGATTTTTCTGTGGCAAGAAAGCCCACAAGCTCTAAATATCAGCCAGTACCCATTAATTCAGCTTTCTGACAAACAGCATGCTTGCCACACCCTCCTTCCTACTGCATAATTTTTTCCCTACGTAGAGCTTTTAGGTATATTTCTTCCTTTGGAAATAGTGCATTTGAGGGGGAAAAAAAAAAGAAGAAGAAGAAAAAAAGGTTTTGCAAAATCGAATTAAGAACAGATGTAGCTGAGCAATACTTTTTAACCCAGGAGTAATAAATGTTTGGAATGGACTGCTGTGAAGGTTATTAAGACTGAAACACTGGGGTCATTCAAATAAGAACTGAGAGCATCCAAGGGGATGGAATTGGAGTAGAAAAGAAGTGGATAACTGAACATTATCCACTGTGCTCTTGATGATGCATAACACCCTGTGCACTTGTTTTATTTTGTATGACTTGAAAATCTATCTGCATTGGTTAAACATATACTAAGGATTATGCCTTGGTAAAAGCTATGGAAAGTTGATTATAATAACAAATGCCAACAAGCCGGTCTCTGGACTGCATCACTTGGGAAAAGTTGCCTGAGGAGAAGAGCTGTTTGATTTTATTCCTTCTCCAATCTCATGGACGACAAAGATGTGACAGCTTGAAACATTTATGAACATGTAAATTTTATACTGACTGTGGTTACTGAGGAGAGATTTAATACGCTGTGAGGAACATCAAGTTTTGTGGAAAAAGTAATATTCTATGTGCAGTTTAAGTCCATATTGAATAGATCATTGTGAAGATGGGAAGTAGAGGCTTGTGATGGTCTCAATTGATGCAAAAAAAAACCAAGAAAAGCCCTATGCTCGGTGCTTGTCTGGTATTCCAGGATTGTTATCAGATGTTTGTCTAATTAAACAGCTGGAAAAGCTACTGCATATAAACACTGGAGCCAGCTCATGCTGTCACACCTGCATTTTTCTTGACTTTGCCAATGTGTTTTTTTCTCTCAGTCAGTTCTGTCAAACAGGTGGTTATTTAGTATTATTTCTATAAATAGCACGTGTATTTGCACATATAGAACCTTAGAGAGGCTTGTCAGACACCCATTTCAAAACGCCAGTTCTTAGCAGGTTGATGTTAAGTGTTTCATGGCATGCACTGGCTGTCCTTCCAAGAAAAAAGGCGAGGGAAGGGTAGGAAAGCTTTTCAGGTGTTTTTCATTGAGCAAACTATTCCTTGATTCTAAGGACATCAAAGAAACCTAGAAGAACCTCAAGTTTTGAAGCAGAAATGAGAAACTTTATGCACAAAAAATGACAGACTAGGAATTGACATCTGCAAAGCTGAATCTGGAAAGAGAAGTTTGGGGTTCATATTTTCTGGGCACATGACATCTTGTAAGATGTGTTTTAATCTGGAAGTTAATTAATATGTCTTAGTGTGCAGATTCACATTTAGAGTTATTGCCTGTAACTTTATAAACCAAAAGAGGATAACAAAATGGGAAACACAGTGGCTAAGTTAATAAATACTCAGCTATGTCACTTTCAGAATCTTTTTTTTTTGGAGGGCTTAATTTTATACTGTGAAAGATGAAAAATGGAGTCAACTTCCCTGTTGTACTGACTTCTTGAAAGTAACAAATTTCAGTAGTGACTCGTCCAGGAGTTTTCGTTATCCAGCTTATATATGGCATTCTGAGCATTATTTAAGCCTTACAGTTCTATGAGATAGATGTCTCTTTTATTCCCATTTTAAAGACCGTGTGGCACTGAGAACCCAAAGACTGTGTTCTCTTCTCCTCTTACCTAATTGTCTTCCCACCTGGGCCTACATAAAGTAGAAGAAATTAGGAAATACTTCTTAGAGCCTGTACAGTGGTTACTTGAGAAAATGACATTTGCTTTCTAAGCTGTGCACTTTTCCATACATCCCTGTTGAGTACCTGACATGGATCTAAATGCTCACGATGCTCAGAAACCCTAAACATCTTTTCCACCGCAAACATCATTTATCAAAGCTGTAATAACGGCAACTTGCACAAATGACTTGAATACAATGGAAAGCCTGTAAGCTTCCACCGCCTCGGTGAAGTTGTTTCCAAAGTTGTTCTAAAACAAAGGGTAGCTTTCCCTTTTATTGTCTTGCAAGGATCTCGTTGACTACTACAGACCTGAACTTTGACCTTGTAGGCCATTGTTCTTACCAAATTATAAAATATTTATGAGTGGCTAAAAGACACAGCCTTTTTTGTTTCCTTAGAAGATTCTCACAGCAGAGTGATCAGATTTTTTTCCTAAATCGTGAGGGTTTATGATGTGAGGCATTCTGCAGCTAACGGTTGCACTTGTAAAAATAACAAAGGAAAAGCAGTAAAGAACAAGATCTGCAAATCACACGAAGCCTCGTCAAGTAGCAAATATCTTTGGAGGTGACTTTTAGTTATGAGAGAAGTCAGAGTGCCTTGACAACTCGCTGCCTTTGTTCCTGTTACAAGACAGTCCAATGCCCCTATATTAGACCTTTGTTAGCCCAGCTCTCTCTCCACCGGGTACCTTCCACATGTGCCTTAGCCCTGGTAAAAACAAAGGCTACTTGACATGACCTCTTTTCCTGCGCACATTTTAGCCTGGAGCCATTGGTCCAGCCTGTCTTAACTGATGACAGTCTTCCAGGTGCTGTTCTGATCTTAATCTTCTGGCTGAACCACAGGCCTAGCATGGTAAGCTATAAATCTCCCCAGGTCACCGAGAAGGCTGCTGGTGTCATTTCTAATTGACCTCAGGTAAAGAGACCAGCTTAGTTCTTAATTTCCTAAGTTTACAGATTCACAGGCTGGCCTTTCCAAAGCGGTGCTCGTGACTTTTCAGTAATAAATTACACTGAAAAGCCTACAGCAACAATAATTTACGATCTTTCTGCTGGTCTTATAATACACGTTAATTAGAGGAAAAAATTATTTATAGAAAGTTTTCAATGGAGTATTGGGAGAAAAAAAATAGCATTGGTAAGCCAGTGTTTTCTACTGAACAAATTATTTTGTGTAAACTTATTTAGAATTTTTTCAGGCTATAGTAAGAAGAAATAGAGCGGGATATTGGAGGGAAAAGTCAGTGGTTGTATAATGGGACACTTTGCTGTGTATTTCATGATGCTGATTGCTGAATAGCTCAGCATTTTTGTGCTGGAGATTGAGCACTGGGGCTGGATCTTTGTTGCACTCACCTGCCCAGCTCTAACAGTTCTTATAAGTTGTGGTAGAGCTAATAGGTTATTCTCTAGGTGTAATACCTTGAAAGGATATGAGGAAATACTTAAACATATAATAGAATACAAGTTCTTGGTCATTTTTACAAGAACTGGTTTTTTGACAGAATAAGAAAAGGTTTTGCTCAATTCATTACCGTACTTGAAATATGATCAAGAGTTAGGAACTGATTCAAAGCTCATTGAATGATTCCTGATAACCTTACTGTCAGGAAAAACCAAGAGATTTTTAATTGCTAAAGGTGTTTTTAGGTACATCAATCAGAATTTTTTGCAAAGGCAGAATACAACTAATCTCAATTAAGGCACAGTTTGTTAGCATGGACTTGTTACTAAAATCCTTTAATAATCTTTTAAATAATTAAGTCTTTAATTTTTTTTTCATTCTACCAGCCTTTTGAATATGTATGAATTCAAAATAAGTTAAATGTTATTTTGATGTGGAATAAGCCAATACTGAAGTCCTCTAAGTCTGAACAACAATTTCATACTTAGTCATAATTCCTAGAATTCCTGGAAAATTTCAAAATTGTTAGCTCTGATTCTTATCAAACTACATTTTTAACTAATGCTACATAACAAGTATCTTACTTTTTTGCCCATTTTCCAGTGCTGTTCTGGGCTTAGTTACTGCTTCTGAACTAATCCTGAATAACATTATTTTATAATCTTTCCCAAATCCTTTGGAAACTTTTCCAGAAGGCTTTTTGGGAAAGCTGTGCTGTGTAAACATTTCAAAAGTGAAACAAAAGAATTTTCTACTCGTTCATGAAGAATGAAATACTAAGCACAAACATGGTACTTTTACCTATTAAGTAAGAGTGAAGCATTTTGGAAAGCTGCCTTTTAACTGTTCTGGTTTTCAATATCAGCTTTATGATATCTCTAAAAAGTAATTTAGCACCTTTCAAAAATACAGCACTAATTTCCTGATAGACAAATGAACTTTACTATTGGGTTTGTTTTGGGAAGAATGACTCATTTATTCAGTTCACTGCTACTGACTGGTTTTAATTTGTTATTGATTCCTTATGGATTGTCCAAGTCTCAAGTTATTTCTTAAGAGTTGTGCCACTATTTAATTTGGCATTTCTGACCCAAGCTTAGCTCATACACGAAGCTGTGGATTTAAGACACTTAAATTAATCAGCACTCAGTCTAGTCTCATACTTGTGGATTACATTTATATTCCAACAACATTACCGGAATGGTCTAACCAAGGCAAAAAAATAAACACACTGAGCCAGGAAAAAACAAAATTCATCTTTCAACCCTCTTTCTGCTCTATATGATCACCTTTTTTTTAACCAGTTAATTCTCTAACAAACTTGTTTTAGTGAAATGTGCAGCAAGGTCAAGTCACGACATCCCCTGGGGCAGGGAGCGTGGTGTGGAACCAGCACACATTCGAGAATGCAGATCCGTGTCACGCTCTGAAGTAAACGTCTGGTTCCTTCCCAGTTCTTCTCAGAGGGTTTGTCATAACCTTACCATGCAATTTCAGTTTTTCCACGTAAATTTCCTATAGTAATTGCTGCAAATACCTGCTTAATGTTAATACAGTTACAGAATGCTTTTATCTGAGACACACGGGAGTGTATCCAAGATATTTTATATCCCATGTGAAGTCCTTGGTTGTATCTACTCAGACTGTTTTCCTATTATGTTTTCTGACAGCTGGATGTTGAATATTAAGTATCAGTGCAGGAAGCAATCAGGAAGATTGCAGCCAGTCACTGCTATAACTATCCTTTCATTTAAAATTTAGTAAGGAGATTTTGCGAATTAGCAAAAAGCAAAGAAAATGTAGTCTGGTCACATGTGGGAGCACTAGTAGAGGCTGAGAAATAATATGAATTTTAAAAAGTAAAATCAACAGTTACCTTCAAATACAGAAGAAGAAAAACGTTCTAGGTGTCAAGTGACTTCCTTACAGCTATTTTCCAGCTAAGAAAATTCTTCCCCATTCCTCAATGTTTGATAATTCTCATATATGTGTATGTGGAAGTGTCACACACATCCTTACCATCACCAGCTCCAGGTCTCCCTAATAATCTGTGGTTCTGCTTCTTCTGAATTTAAATCATTTCAAAGGCATTAAGACACCAGAGGAAGTGCATATTTAGTTGGGTTATCAAAAATAGTCACTCTAATTAGGTTTTCAGCTTGCTTAGAAACAGGTTATTGTAGGCAGCTTTGTGCACTGTGCCACAAGCTGGAATCTGCCTCCCAGAGATGAACACACCATGAATCCCAGGAGCCTCATCTGACAGTGCAGCTTTAAGTTGCTTTCTCTGTCACAGTCCCAGTTAGAAAGTAAAAGGTGTTTTCATCTGTGAAATGTAGATAAGCATGGGTGAAATCACTGATGGTACTTTTTAGTGCTGTCAAGGAATGCTCCAGGAAGGATCTGAGTTTCTGTATTATTCTGATGACAAGATCATTTTGCTTTAGTTAAAAGCGAAGAGAGTTGCTAGCAATCTCCTCAGTGTGCATTTCTTTTCACCCAAACTCGCTTGAGTGGTGTGGGCTGAACTCAGGCAAAAACCCGTGGAGCTTTGCCTTGTCCCTACCAGTGTGTGTAGCTGTACTGAGGAAAACACCTGTGTTGGCCCGTGAGCACACACACTCACAGCCTGCCAGGGGTCTGATCTCTCCTCTTGCAAGATTTAAGCTTGGAGGAGAAAATTCCCTCCTAGGAGCGAACGTAATGACATTCTGATCCCCTGAGAAATGCTGTCGTAGCCCTGCCTGGATTCTCACACTGTTTGGATTTTATTTTTAGCTTTGGCATTCTTGAAGATTAATAAGCATAATGTTGCTGAAATTACTCTTCCAGTGTAATGTTACCTGAATAAAGTGTTAGGCAGTTGAGTAATGAGGCTGAAATGACGGCTTAGGGAGAAGCACATGCTACAAATGGCACCAGTTTGTAGAAAAAGGCCTGTTTTGGTTTTGTTCTGCCAGTGGGCTTTTGGCTTGTTTTTTCAGAGCACTTACTAGCTAGTGAGGCACAGAAAAGTGGGTAACAAAAATTGATGGAGTGTTTCCTTGTAGTGAGACTGAAAAGGAAAGTACAATATAGAGGTAAATTTCAAATGTACTTTTCTGTTACCCTGGACTTATACTACTGGAGCACTGTAAAAGAAGACTTTTACCTGTAATGTCTGCTGCATAAGCCAGAGAACACCCATTCCTAAGGGTTTTTTTAATACCTAATAGCACTTGAAAAAAAGTGAAAAATGTCTTTCCACACACATTGTCTAATTTGGTTAAATTTTATATTTGTTCCTATCTACTGATTTTGATGATACAAAAAAAAATTCTCAATTTTCTGCTACCCTTATTTTTAATAAATAAGTCACGTGAGATTTTTTTGTTACTACATTATAGGTACACCTTAAAAAAAAAAAGAAGAAAATCTAGTGGTGTAAAACTGAACCTGCCAATTATTTCTGAGAAACTTAACACAAGAGACTTGTTTGTAAATGTTATGAATGGTACTCAATGAAAACTTTGTTTGATTTCACTTATGTTTAGTATAATTTGTTCTGCTCTAGGGCATCCTGAGAATAGGAGATTGTACGCAAATGAATACTGAGTGAAGCAAAGATCATTAAGAGAGGAACTGGGGGGGAACCACACATGCTGGACACAATTATGTGTGTGTGTTATATTATGCTATCTTGGACACATCAGCACTGACTGCTTTGTTCCTTAGAATGACCTTTGATCAAGAGAGACTGCATGTGTCTTTGGTCATTCCCACATCCTAGGCTACTGTAGATGAAGGGAATTTCTGTGGTGTCTTAACTATAATCTCACTGGGAGCTGCCTCATTGTGTGCAAACACTCTGGTAGATGTCTGCCTTGTTGGGAGTTTACAATTGGAGGAAAGGATGGTGGCATTACCTCAAGCATACTAGGCATTGTGCCAGTGTAACTGAGCAGATGGTGACCCGTGGGTCATGGGACTATATTTCTGAGATAGATGGGAAAGGAAATTCTACAGTTTGCAGACCAGATGGAGAGTTCTCACAGCGCTGGCTATAAGGAGGGTGTCTACACGTGTGTGTGTGTGTGTGTAAGTGTAAGAGAATGTTGAAACAGAGTAAATTAGCAAGTGGATATTATTAAGTGTAGGAAGAAAAACTGATCAGTGGCTTTTATGCAAGAGGACGTCAAGGTATTTCACATGGCTGTTAAACACAGCATTCACAAGTTGCCTGCTAGTTTCTGGACTTCACTCTTTTTTACATTGTGCAGCACTTGAATTAGTTTTGTATAAAACATCTGTAATTAAAGAGCGCTATTGTTCTTATTCCAAAAAGATAAGTGGTTTACTTTCTCTCTAGTATTCACTTTATCCAGTTTTTTCTTTCAAAGTGGTGTTCGTTTCCAAATAAATTACTTTTTTTTTTTTCAAAGAGGGCACCAGGTGCAAAGTTTCTTTACCTAAAAGGATATTCTGTGTCTGCCAGAATTGCCTTCTTTCCTCTGTTGTTATTTCTTGAAGGTTTTTAGGTGCTCTCTGTTACATCACTTGATGGGTGCTTGCAAAGCAAAACAGATATTCTTCAAGCAGTAAAGAGAGTTCTGGCTTCCAAATATCAACATCTGTATAGGTTTTATTTACATTGAAAAAAATCCTGCTATATTGATCTGAAAATATAGAAAGTATTTTACCTATGGGAGTAGAGTATGTGCTTCCCTAGATGGACTAATAGGTGTCTAACAGATTTCGTGTCTCACAAAATAATACATGCATCACTAAAATAGGGAAGAGAGAGGTTTCTTTTTCTGAAAAGTTTCCTTTGATTCTCTTTTAATGCATCCATGTGCCAGTACATAATCCATAAGGCATTCCAGGAAGGAAAATTCAGTTGTAGAGTCTCTTTCTCAAGATGGAAATTGCATACAAGTCAATTAGAAGAACCCCCTTCTGGTCTCTCTGCAATAATTGTGACTACAGGAAAGGGCAGTTATTGTGCATTATTCAGAGTTTAAAAAGAAAAAGAAGTCTTGAGCTCTTTTTGCTTAATGCTTTGTTATCCACCTGGAATTAACTTTTAAAGACAACAGTTTAAGAAGAGCCTAAGGAATCTTTTAAAGAATGAAGAGCATACAATTAATAAATATTCAGAAACATGAACTATAAGGTAGGGCATAAAGTTCTGGTCGCTATTATATTTCATCCTCAATCTAAAGAAGTGAGGTAAGTGTAGATAGTAGTAGCTGTGCTTTCCAGTCAGTAAAAAGAATACACAATACAGGAACTGCAAGAATGGTATTTGCTACGGAAATTTCTGAAATATGTTGTCTAGAGAATTTTGTGTTTCCACCAGTTTCCTTAAAGAGCATCATTCACTCAGAATTGGATAGGCTGACGTATTTTATTTGAAAGATTTGAGAATAATTTTTCACCGTTGTTTCCATTTTTCCTTTGAATTTTACTGGTATTTAACCCTATCCCTCAAAGGTAGCTCTGTGCTTTTTAAACTCAGTAGAGTGGTAAAAGCTTTAAGGGCAGTTGTAGAACTGGAGTCATCTCCATGCAGTTTTGTTCATGCTATGCAAAGCTGAGAAAAGGAAGAGAGAAATTTGGCTTTAGGTACTCAGCAAATGGTAGGAGTCTATAGTAGCATTTCAAAGCCAAGGTCTGGACAAGGTTTCATCAAGTAGTCATGTCTTTAACACCAGGCACCTTTAGAGAGATCTGTAGATGCCCTGCCTGTGGGACAATATCAAGACATGCTGGCACATCTATGTGGCAGACTTTTAGATGTGTAGTTCACGTTTATGGGCAGAGAGTTTTATGTAGGTAGTTACATGCTTCTGAGATAAGAAAACATGTCGCTATCTGAGGTCAAGATGCCTAAAGAGGTGGTACCTGTCTCTTTGTGCCTGTGTCTCTCATCCCATGGCCACAGGTAGTGGAGCACATGACTAACTTTTAAGCAGGAATGGTCTCATTAACTGAAATGGGACTATTCGTGTGCTTATAAGTCAGACACATGTTAAAGTGCTTGGTTGAACTGGGGCCCAGATTTCTATTTTTATGGAAAATTCACATGTGCAAACAGTAATAACATAATTAATCTCTTTTCATGAAGTGTTGGTTTTAATAATTTTACTCAGGGCTTATAGGGCATAGTACTTTCCATCTTCAAGGCCTTTTCCAAACATCAGTGCAGGGGTTTCAATTGGGTGTACAATTGTGAGAATTGCTCAGTCTTATATCTGACTTTGCAATTCTGTACCTTCACGTTCTTGGCAGGAGGCTCCTGCCATACAGCTGGGTTGGCTGAACCAGGAACTTTGGCTCTGTCTCCACTTAGCACCTTGGCAAATTATCTCCCAGGTGGAATTCTGAAGGTTGTAAGTGGTTTCAAGCTTCTTCCAAGTCCAGATTTTCAAGTTAATGACTTCATTCATCTCTGAGTGAAGCAAAGGTGGTGATGTAGGCTGTGTTTGGCATGCTTGGCTCTTATCCCTTCCTTCTCTTCACCGCAAGCAACTCAGAAATCGGAGAAGGACCAGAAAAGCACATTTAAGGTGCAGGCATAATTCTTGTTGGCTTCAGAACGGCTTGAAGTACGTGCTCAGATCTCAGTGTTACCTGTATATTAACTCACCACAGCGTTTATGTCAATGTGTAGGACCTCAGCATCTGAGGAGGGAGGACTAATTCCAAGCACACTTCTGAGGCATGAGAAGCATTCGAGGTACAGTGATACTGACCATTGATTCCACTCATGATGCTGCCATGCAGAGTATTTTTCTTCCACAGGCCTGGATTGCAGAGATCCTTGAGTTTTCTTCAGGGACTGGAGAAAGCCCAGGTATTCTCCAGTTGGTTTAACTAACCTGCTTGAAGCAAGGTTTCCCATTCCTCCAGGGTGTAGCCGCTCCCTCACTCCCTCCACAGGAGGATGGAGGAGAGAATCAGAAGGGTAAAAGTGGGAAACCTCATGGGTTGAGGTAAAGACAGTTTTATAGGTAAAGCAAAAGCCATGCATGCAAGCAAAGCAAAGCAAGGAATTGATTCCCCCTTCCCAAGGGCGGGCAGGTGTTCAGCCATGCCCGGCACAGCCGGGCTCCCTCACACGTAACCGTGACTGGGGAAGGCAAATGCCATCGCTCCAAACATCTCCCCATTCCTCCTTCTTGCCCAGCTTTGTAACTGAGCCCGATGCCATATGGTGAGGAATGTCCCTCTGGGCAGCTGGGTCAGCTCTCCTGACTGTGCCTCCTCCCAGCTTCTTGTGCTATCCCAGCCTCCTCACTGGTGGGGTTGAGAGGCACAAAGGCCTTGGCTCTGTGCAAGCCTTGCTCAGCAGTAATGAAAATGTCCCTGCGTTACCAGCACTGTTCCCAGCACAAATCCGAAACACAGCCCCATACCAATTACGGGGAAGAAAATTAACTCTAGCCCAGCCAAGACCAGCATTGTGTTACCTTGGATTTCTCTCTGTAAATCTCAGTAGTAGCAGCTAGGTGAGAGAATTTCAAATATTTTTTTTTTCACCTCCCCAGGAAGAAAATGTCCTTAAAAGATTTTTGGTTTTATGCAGTTGTTTTCAGCAAGAGGGCTCCTCCTACTGTTGCAATTTCCTTTTCAAAGGAAGATGCTCAAGTTATTCACTTCTGTGCTTTTCAGAGTAAAAATTCACATCAGTTCATGTTGCAGAAGAGAAATTACTGTCTTTTCTCATTTTTCTGTTCGTGACAGGAAAGAGATTAAGTTGTGTTTTACAGAGAAGGAGCCTTTTTCGTGTGAGTGACTATGAAATACTTAGGTGAATTGCTGTGACATGGCTTCCTTACGGAGTTGTGTATTTCCTGATGGTATTCTTGGAAGATGCAGAACTCAGCTGAAATACAGGGAAAATCCTCTTTTCTGTCCAGCAGTCATCCTGAGTGATGACATTGCTCAGGTCTGCTTTTTCCCTTCACCTTTCCTGGAGGTAAGGAAGATGTTTAACTCGTGCCACAGTCAAGCGAGAACATTTCAAATGCATGAAATAACTCAAAATATCATACGAGGGAAGGGAGTAATTAAAGTGCTGCAGTTGCAAACAGACTGATCCCATAAAAAGATGAACTCCATGTTATAGGAGGTCCTGGATTTAATGGTGTGCTAGTGTTCATTGCTAATGTGTGTGCTGCTGTGCTGTGCTTAAGCGATATACGTGGGAACTCCTGAAAGATCCTCTTCACATAACTAATAAGCCACTAGAAATTCTTTAAAGGATCACACCCTTTAAATAAAAGTATTGCCTCATTAGGAATATCAGAAAATAGAGAGTCTGAACAGAGATGAAAATGGAGCTTGTGACTTAACAGTTGAAATGCAAACCTAATTAGTCTGGTATTTTAAAGTATTAACAGGGAGCCATAAAATAAGATGGATTGGAATGAAGAAATTTGTTGTAAAGAAATTACTGGATAGTGACAAAAGCCCAATTTATTAACACTCCATGATGTGGAAACAATGAAAAGGGCATTAATTACTTTACTAGTACTGATTTTGCACCGTTGCCCAAAGTAATTGGTTTATTGACCTCTCTTTAATCCTGAATAGTTCAAAAAATTAATTTCAATGGCAAAAATTAAGTTCTGTGCAGGAATGAGTTCAATGAAGGAGATAGTTACTCATAAATAGTACAGAGTGACAAAAAACCTTTTCTAAATAATATATACATATAATAGCCTAAGGGTGAAAGATTGTAACTATTTACAAAAAGGAATACATATAAAACAATAAATTACAGACAAACACCAACATTTTCAAAGTGATGCATATATTGCCTTGCAGAAGTTGGGAGAGGTGGAGGGGAGCTTTTATAGAAACTAAAAATAAGGAACTTCCTTTCAGGACTGAATTTTTAGGAGTATGTCCTTAGAGATACTTGAAATTAAACTGAAACTAGAAAAGCATAGCAAATGCATCTTCTTATAGCCACTTTCCTTAAAAAAAAAAAAAATATATATATATATATACACATATGTATGTATCTGGCACTGATTGAAAGCTAAAGCCTGCATATGCAGTTCTAGGATACAGAGAGTGTTACAAATATACAGCCAGGTGTGTTTGAAGCAATGTATCACTTATACTCAAGGTCAGATAAAAAAGAATTGATTAGCAATTTGTGACTGAACAAGACCTTTTTTTAAACTAACTTTACCACAGAATCTTATTTTTTTCTTTGTCATGGTCATAATGAACAAGGATGAGGACTTTTATGACTGTATCTTTGGGGTGTCAGTCTTGATATGCTGCCAAAAAACTGATAGCAAACAAGTAATTTTGGCTTCTGTTTGGTTTGGAGTACGTTAAGAGCAAAAAAGTTCATGGTTAACAGCTGGAAGTGGGTGAAACCTCTATGGAAATCAACATAATTACAGTAGACAAGCGGTCAAAACATGCCCTGTTAATATGTCCAAGTGAGAAGGCACAGGATACAATGCAGTGTGTAGTGCTGCTGTACGTAAGGT
The DNA here is from genome assembly GCA_013398955.1 of Callaeas wilsoni. Lineage (NCBI taxonomy): Eukaryota > Metazoa > Chordata > Aves > Passeriformes > Callaeidae > Callaeas > Callaeas wilsoni. Next base: position 10,311 of record VWPU01001608.1, on the reverse strand, counting down.
TATCGTTTGATCAATAAAATTCAGTATACTGTCACTTTCAGCTGTGCGAAAAACCAGCACGTATCAAAGCAGCAATAGTACTTCTTTGAATATTGTTATTTCTGGAATACCTTGCACTCAAATTAGGACACTTTATTCAGGCCGTTTTAAACTTGTTTCTTCCAAGAAATGGACTATGTAACCAAGTCTCTATCTAGTAAGTCTAGTCATGTGCTCAAATGCCTTAGAATCATAGAATCATTGTTTTCCCTTGGCTCAAGCAGCAGTCAGTTGTCATTGAATCATAAAACTGTTTGGGTTGGAAGGGACCTTTAAAGGTCATCTAGTCCAAGCCCCCTGCTGTGGGCAGGGACACGTTCTGCTCCACCAGGTTGCTCAGAGCTCCATCCAACCTGGCCCTGAACACTTCCAAGAATGGGGCATCCGCAGCTTCTCTGGGCAACCTGTGCCGGTGCCTCACCACCCTCATAGTGAAGAATTCTTTTTCTCTGTTCCGTCCTTTCTTGTCCTGTTTTCACTCTTTACCTTCATTAGGAGACTCCTGCCTTCAGGCATCAGTTTACATTCTCTGGCTTATAGTATCCATATAAAAGAGTGATGTAACTTTATCATGAGAAATGTGAGTGGTCCTCACTCCTGTCAAGGTTTATAACATTCAGCTGGTTAGGCAGTTTGCCTATATTTAATGTTTAATCTGTAAGGGTTCAAAAGAGTTCAGTTAAAAGAGGTGATTGACTAGATTGCAAAATCTGAAATGCTCCTAGGTTTGGAGAACCCTCTCATTTATATTTTATTTCATTTACCTTAGGTGTCTAGAGAAGAATAACAGAAGGTACTTAGTGCTTCAGGTCTCTTGGGGTGTATTTGCTGACCAGGATCCTGTCTGCACTACTTCAGTATATTAATGAGATATTTGGTTATAAAACTGTATTACCTGAAGCGTATAATCTTGTAATGGGAGAAAATTAAGCCTACTTACATACATTGAGAGTTGCAAGTGAAAAAATGTTTTTTCTGCATTATTAAAAGACATAGTAGGAGAAACTGCCTGTTTGTATTTACTTGCAGTTTTATTACTTAGTTGCTTAAGTATTATATTGACATTTAACATTAAATTGAGACTGTGGTCAGTCATTCTTCACTTCTTTGTGTGTGGGGAAAAAAAGAGTTAAAACTGTTCCAAAGTAGGTTTTTTTGGATAGGTGAGTTTTACTCTTTGCGATGGGAGCTGTTATTTCCATATGCCTTCTCTTTGGCCTCTGTGTTTAGCGAAGAAAGGTGCTTAGAAAAGGAACAGTCAATTTAGTTTTCTATTCAAACAGAACACTTGGATAAACTATTTAGCTCTGATTTTCATTTATCCTTTCATAAAGGATAGAGAGGACTTCATGCAGGAATGCTGGTATTCTGTTACAGCGTAGCTTAGTAACCTAAATTTTCCTGGTGAGTATTCCTGCAGAAACATTCACATGCTGAATTTTATTGTCTAGAGAAGGTAAGCTACTCTTGAGCAGTATTAAAAATAAGAAGTGATTTCAGGTCGGATATTTTGGAGTGGGAGAGGGTGTGAGTAAGTGTTAGATGCTGAATTTCTACCCTCTGTGTGAGAGATGCAGTGAATTAAGGTTGTTTTAGTATGCCTAACTCTTCAAACTGGCCCTGCAGCATCAGAACATGACTGGTGTTCCTACATTCTGATGTACTCCTCCCTGAGATCCCTGGTGAAAGTACTGTGTGTTGCCACATAAATGTTTTGTGGGGGGGGGGTTGTTGTTTTTTCAAATTTAGCTCAGCTGGTTGTTGGAGGCAGCCTTTTCTGTGCAGAAATTTTTAGAGCATTAATAAAGCTTTCATTCATAGGGAGGGAACCTGATGTTTACTTTCTTTGGCAGAATTCAGTAGTCACTCACCAGTAAATCTAAAGTAAAAGCAGACGCCTACAGATGCTGAAGTGCCTCTGCACCCACTGTGCCTGGGTGCCTGGGGAAATCGGCCGTGTCGCGAGTGAAGGTGGTTGGATTCAATTTGGGCTGAGTTGCTCAGAAGTGAACGTCACTCCAGTGCAGTGCTGACAAGGGATCTATGTGATGCTAATCCAGTTTGCAAGGCGACAGGTGTTCTGACCAAACTCGCTCACGGGCACACGTGCGCCCCTGCACCGACCGCTTGACAAAGAAGCTGAGGCCAAAATACACATGGAAACTGGCCTCATTTTCCTTTAAAATGTGTTCCAGAGAAACAATAAGAGGACAAAGAAAGAATGAATTAAGTAAACAGTAGAATTCTTGTTCTCATTTTATGCAGAAGGAATCAGGCTTCGCGCTTTTTTTTGTAAATGCTGTGAATCAGCACCTGTTTCCAAAAATTTCACCACAGAAGAATGGAAAAATACCCAGTTGGCTTCCAATCAAATAAGTAAATGAATAGTACTAGTCTCTGGCCATAGGGATATTTGAAATCTCAAACTTCACAGATCTCAGTCTCTAAGTAAGTCCCAGAATTTAGGTTTATTAGTATAAATTCAGAGGATAATCTGATCCTCTTTAGTTCATTTAGGATGGTTTACCATTTAGAAACTTGAGGTAAGAAATATGTAAGAAATGTAAATGTAAGAAAATGCAGATCTCATTGTCCCAAGAGAAATTCTTCTCTCTCTTTCTCACATATTCTTCTGCACTTTGTCTTTTCTGGTGGCTGAGGAAACCAGCATCTCCCAAGTCTACTGATTTCTGCTCCAAGCCTGTGTGGGTATTGATATCCTTCTGCTGTCCTGGCTCTGAAAAGATGCCACAGTAATTCAGACCAAAATAATTTAATAATTTTGTACTAATATATTAGTACATCACAGCACACCACCAGCTCACACTGAAGCACTGCTTCATAGCATCTTTTAAAGAGATTCAAAGGCTCAACAAAGAGAAGAATTTTCTCTCCGTTAATGAGTTCAGTGGTAGCTAAGCTTGTTACGAAGACTTTTAGATGATTTTGTAAATAGTAAGGCTTTAAAAGGAAAATGTCTACAAAGCTGTTCTAGATTCCATCCAACAAAGAGACTGTATCATTCATTTCAAAATGTTAATGTTTTTTGTCTCTTCGACTTCATCTTGGTCAAGCAATCCCATATAAGTCATCTCAGTGCAGCCATTATTTATAGCTAACAATCTCCTTTAGCTGCCAAACCGAAACTAGATCTCCTTCACTCTTGAGCTGAAAGCGCTTTTCTTTCTACAATGTGCTGGAAATGTGCCAATTTACCAGTTCCATTAACTTAATGAGGTCTGACAGCCTGCAGCAAATTTTCTCATAATCTCTTGGATTTAAATTTGGTGCTGCACAAACAACTGAGTATGACCAAGTAGTTGCTTTTTAACTCTATGTATTCAAAACAAAATTCTTTACTCAGCTTAAATACAAAGCAGGCTGGTGTTTTTCTTTTTTTTGGTGGGCATTTTTTTATTCCTGCAGCAATTATTAAATTTGCCGATAAACTTTTTAATCTTAGCAATAATCTGAATGCTATATTTGTGTTGATCTGTTAAACATCAGTATTAAAACTTCAAGTGCAAGTGATTTCAAGTGTAGTGCTGTTGGTGGTGAGAGAAGGATGGTATTTATTTATTTTTATAATACACCTGAATAGTTATATGAGCTGTGAGGTTATGTCATGATTTTCACAGACTAATAAATAATCACTCTTATAAGGTCAACAGTAGTTTTAATGCAGGGTTAATCCTTAGCTTCTGTTTCCTAATACTTCCAATGATTACTGTTCACTGAAGGCTGTAATATGTTACTAAATTCACAAGAAACGGAATTGCTTGGCAAATTAAACGGGACAAAAGTCAGGTCTTGCTTTCTCTTGGTTGAATTCTACCTTTCTACCAGTGGCAGCCATATGCTGAAGGCAAAGCTGAAAATAGGGTTAATTACTCATTGCAAGAATAGTGGGATTTTATTTGTATTTTCTAAGTACATCAGGTTTCTCTTACTCTGGTAAACAACTTTAACAGCATGGCATTATAATAGGAAATTGCTACGTTACACTTTGGAAGTGAACTTGCAACAAAGGTTTGATCTGAATTTAAAATGGTCACTAATGGCCATTTCACTTCTCTGTGTTAGTGCTTTGTACTGTGATATTTTCACTCTCTCACCAGCATTTCCCAAGAAGCTGTCAATTTTGTCTTGAAGTGCTTAGGACATTACAAGACCTCAGTACCTGGAGTAGGAAGTATGTTGGAGAAATACTAAATTTGAGAAGTACCTTAAGTAAACATATGCCATCTTCGGCTGCGTCTTTATCTGGAGGGTCTCCTTGCATGGGCTTTGTGTGTTTGGTATTTTATCACTGTATTTGAAAGTATTAACTTCACTCTGGAAATACTATCAGGCTGAAATTTTGTACCTCAGCCCAGTCCAGAGTCTTTTGGTTAACATCAAATTCTGCAAAATTAATGTGTTAGTCCTCTGTTTAATATATTTTTTCCTGAAACAGTCTTTTGGTGATCTGTTTCTGGTTTATGAGAAGGAAAAAGCCTCTGGCCTCATCCCTGCAGAATCTTTCGAGGGTGTTTCACCTCGCGTGAGGTATTGCCCAGTGCACTCAGTGGAAGCGTCCATATACTCATAGCAGCGTGGAATCGTCACTGCAAGCTCTTTTTAGTTAAATTAGAATACTTCCTGCTTCTGACTCCTGGAGAGACTCATTCTCATATAAACATCAAGTTTTCATTTGTGGGAAATTTGAACAACTGCTCCTATTTAGGTAACAAAGGAGTCCAAATAATTTGAAATTAGAAATTCAGTGTACATGTACAATATTATATAAAATGAATACTAACATCTTACTCTTCATACTGGGAGCCATGTTTTATTGCTGCAAGCAGGGAAGTCACCTGGATGCCCCTTTTTTTACACATCTGATTCCAACATACTGACACTATAACCATCTACAAAAGGTTTTAATTTTATACTCCTCAGCCTTCCCAGCAATTCCAACCCCCCCCACCACAGGCAAAATCTTTCTTGAGGCCCTGAATGTACTTGGTTGACGTTAATGTTAGAGTTTTAAACACTATTGTGTATTTTGCTGCTGTTGTGATGTCTTGCGCTTACTCAAGCAAGTGCATTGCACAGTCTGGGGAAAAAGATATTTCAGGGGTGTGGAGGGAGGTGGAGGAGCTTTGTGTCCTGCTGAAGCATTGAACAGTCTTGCAGCAAGGCTGGGTGTTTCTTGCTGTATTTCTGAAAATGTTCTGTCAAATTACTCATATTAGCTTGATGGAAGTTGTTTGAAGTGATTGGAGATAAAGTGAAATATTAAAAGAATGAAAACTTTGTTCAGGGCATGTACCCTTGAGACAGGCAGGTACTGTTAAGTCTCCCTGAACATCAACATAGCAAGAACGTGCAACCAGTGTTTAATGCCACCTATATATCAGGCATTTGTGCTTTGGATTAATGAACTCAGACTGTACCATTAATTTAACAGCAGTGAGCCTGGTGAGGCTGGGTTCCTGCCAATGACTTTGTTTTTGTAAAAACAGTCATTTTTAGAAAATGCTTTTTTTTTCTGCATAGAATAGCAAATTTAAATGGAAATCTGTGTAATTGGAAAGCTTAGTTAGGAAGACTACATTAAATACAAAAAGTGAGAGACAGAAATGAAAAGAGTTGTTAATACCTAGCAGCTGTAGTGAAATCTCTCTAAACTCTCTTCTGTTTTAATATAGATTTTGTATTCAGTGTTCTATAAATGGTCACATAAATGTTGCCATTCATAGGCAGACCCTTGCTTGTTCCTTGTGCCTCTATAAGCAGAGATCCCCAAATATTTTGATGTATGCATATATGATCATAAATTGGGAAATAACCTGGCTTAGGTTTGTGCATGTACAGTGTTTGCCTTGCACTTTAATTCACTGTGCTTCTAGGAAATGCTGGGCTTGAAAAATGTTAGTTCACCAGTAGTTCTCCCTCATTTTCTTCCTCATGTTCTCGTTCTTGATTGGTACTTCTGAAAAAAAACAAACAAAAAAAAAAAAAAAAAAAATTTCATGGGACTCTGAATTTTTGGCTTTGCCACAGGCTACTTGTGTACCCTTGGAAAAATGGTTTACTACACCATGTTTTGATGGGATCTGGAAAAATGTGGTTCTGGGAAGCAAGAAAGTATTTGATTATGTTTTCTCAAGTGAGAGGGCTCCATAATAAATCTACCGAACAGGTCAGGCAGAGCAACTTCTAATGAACCCTTAATTTGTAAGTACTTTTTAATGGGATGAAGTTGTCCTCACCAGCAGATCAGAGTATTTGTAAGAAACTGCACTTTGACTTTTTAGAGACAACCTCAGCAGATGTTCAGGCAGCAGTCCAGGTGTCTAAAGATAATAGAAGGAATTCCAACCCAATGACATCAATAGCAAAATTTTACTGACTTCAGCAGGCCAAGATTTTACCTCGTCACAGATCTGTGCTAACCCTTGTGGAAGGACAGCACTCCACAAATGGATAAAGATGAGAAACAATTTTAGGGCACATCCTCTTGTATCATGTCGTCTCTGCCTTTTACATTCTCTTCAAGAACTCGTGTGAATGCATATTTGAACATTTACCTTTAGTAAATGTGTGAGAGAAACACACGTGTGTGAGAAAAACAAAGAATAAATGACATTTCCTTGACATTCTCTTGGTTCTTTTTCACTGACAGGTAATTATACATGTGATACTTCCTAAATATTGATTTGAATGCTGTCAATGCCACCATCTATGTTGTAATTTTTCCTGTTTAAAGATAGATACCACTGTGTTGGATATCTTCCCTCAGCTTCCAAGAAGTAGTCAATCTTTCCTAAGCATATCTTTTAAATAAAAAAAAATTACCCTTGTAGATTGTTTAAAGTGTTGAGAGAACAGAGAGCATGTTCCTGTTGAATTCAGAAAAAAAAAAAGAGTAATTTCAGGTCAAAAGTTCTCATGTTCAGTCCTCGTTGCCAATTATCTACTTAGGTGAGGGTACATTACTAAAACTAAACAATTATATGTTATTATATAATCCACATGTTTTTATTCAAGGCTGTCTTAGTAACCGAGTAACACACATGACTAACACATAATAGGGCAGATTTTTTTTTATTCCGGTGGATTCGTACCAGTTATTTTAGCTACATCACAAAAATTCTCTGAATTGCCACTGACTCGAAGAGGATGCTTGGACTTCTGGCCTTTGGCCTTTCAAGTTAGATGCAGATCTTTATGTTTTAAATTGTAAAAACATCTTGAAGCTTATATATTATATATAAAATCCTTGCAAAAACCAACAAACTTGAAACGGCCTGACCTCATTTAGGAGATACAGTATTTCCTCCATTTTGTATTCAATTTCTTTTCTCCTTCCAACCAACTACTCTTCTTACCTGATAAAGAAGAGAATGAACTCTGTGGTTCAGTAGAATCACTCCAATAATAAGCAAGGAAATATATATTTATACATATACACACACAGGCAGAAATTGAAGTTATTTTTTCCTGTTAAAAGAGTGAGGATTGTGTTATTGCTACTGATAAAACATTTTGTGCTGTGCTGATTAATGTGAAGCGAAGTAAGATTCCATTTTTCATCTAGAAGTTCCTATCTATGAAATTCAAAATAATAAAAACCTGTCTTTTGGAAACCAGGTAGGGGGTTTTAGCCTTATTAGATATACTTACTTTGTAAGAAGTCAGTATGGTAAAGAACTGTCCAGGTATAGTTTGAACATAGCCTAATTTGTGATGCAGCCATAACTATATAAGAAGTATTTATTACTGCATTTGAAGATGAACTTTATAGTGCTTTGCTTTAATAATTTTGAGTATCAGAATAAAAACAAGCTTTGGGACAGCACTTTGTACTAGAAAATACTGTATGTAGCCAGTTAGCACTTTAATTTTATTAGAATATGGATCTTAAGGTGCAAGAGCTGTTCAGAAATTCTGCAGTTGCTGTTCACTAATATACACTGTAATTGCATTCACTTCAGCCCAGATTCAGGAAAACATTCTGATGTGAAAAATCATTTAGGGTTTTATTTGGCCTTTATTTTAGACCTGACTAAAACCAAATAATTTTTCTAATAGCTTGGTATCAATGTGTCCCTGAAAAGCAGCAGCTACAGGTGTCAGTATAGGCTGTTGTGTAGGATAAAACATTTCAGGACCTTCCATACCTCTGAGTAAAAAAGGAACTGTGTGGGGGGAAAAAAAAAAATCACAAATTCAATTTAATCACCTAATTATACAAATAAAAATAATTTGTATTTGTTGTTGCACTATTTTGTCTGGTTTGTGTATATATATACACAGACAACACATGTAAATACTGTTCAAAAGAGGATCATAGTTAAACTTATAAAATAGAAAGTATTCTTAGGTGTATTTAGACTTGCATTTAAACATAGGCAGAGGCCATCTAGTTACAGCACAAGTAATACCAATTTGATAATCTGTTCCAGAGAGCAATGTCATCTTAGTCTTCTCAATAAAATGAAGTGGATAAACATTCAGAGAATTGGGAAAAAATTGCTTCGTGTGGAGCCTCTCAGACTCATCCAAATCTCCTGGGTTTTCAAACTGGGTCATGAAAGTCTTGAGGGAAAAGATTTTGAGCTGAGTTTTTTTTGTTTTTTCCTGCTTCTAATTCAGACTGGAAATTCTACAAAAATGTTGCTTATTGTGGCATTTTATCATTGGTGCTTTATGTCTTGGCTTGCAAACAGAAATAATTAGTGTGAAGAAAAGATATATAAGCCTTTTAAAATGTAAAATTCCAAGAGTTTTCCAAAGACCATACCATTTGTTTCTGGTTTGGTCTGAGATTGAGTGAAATGATTTGTGTTTCAGTTAAAGACCGGACTTTTGTCGGTATAAGGCAACTCTGAGATAGATGAGTAATTGGTAGGGTTTGCCTAAGTGTTTTTAGTTGTCTGTTTGCATCTTTAGGAATTTATTTAGTGTGTTTAAAAAAACCCAGTGCTTCTAAGAAGTGCTAGAGGCTGAAATTTTCAGTTACGTGCAAAAAGCACGTTTGCCTTGCGCGTTAAGCTCTGCTGTTCTTAAGAGATGTAACTTTTCATAGGCCGTAACTTTTCATAGGTCGTAACTTTTCATAGGTCTCTCACTGGCGCTGCTACAGGGATAAATTGCCCATGGGATGAGCAGCAGGCACAGCTCCAGAGCTGCTCCGCAGCAGACATCAGCCCCAGAAGGAAGTCACCCCTGAGTCCCTGAGCCCTGAAATGCACAGCAGAGTGTCCGTGAGGTGCGCGGTCATCAGGCGTTTTCTGTCCACAAGGAGCTGGCCGTGCCTGGCTCAGCATTTTTGCATAAACCAGCAAACAAGCACAGATTTTTAAGAGCTTCCCATTACGGCACTCCAGGATGGAGTCTCTCTGGCTGTAGTCACTCAGACTTGTTTGCAATTTGTCTGGGTTTGGTTGAATTTTAAGCAGTTTATCAGCTTGGTTTTCCTTGCATTCTGACCAGACTGTTATTTCATTTAAAACATGATCAGTGAATCATTTAGGCTGGAAAAGACCATTAAATTCGTAAAATTCAACCATTAACCCAACACTGCAAGTCCAGCGTCAATGGTAAGAAAGTATCCTATTGATGATAAGAAAATAATAACAAGCAATGAGTAATCAGTGCTTTTTATACTTGCCCTTGGAAAGGTTGTAAATCTATCCAGTTCTTCCACAAAGCAAAACATCTGTAAACTGATTGCTGACATTACAATTCAAAGTCTGGCTATAAATACCACCAAACTTCCAAGATTTTTCCTGATCCAAATCTTACACACAAAATCCTCCAAAGCAGGCTATATCCTTATAAGCCAAGCTACTCTAAGAACGTGCAAAGAAAGAGAAAATATACAACTATATTAATTATTTGATTATGCCATTAACCTACAACTTTTCACAGGATCAGACACCTCAAGGCCAAAAAGGGACTTACAGACCTGCAGCCCAATAAATATCGGGTTGCCACTACTTGTAACATATTTTAATGTGACATTTACTCTTATAACCTGGCGGTTGCTTACTACAGGATTTTTAATAGGATTTTAAAGTGGAATTCAGGATACATGAATTGTTCATCAGCAAATTCCAGGAAAATCAATACTAACGCAGAAGCACTGGGTGAAAAGGCAACTTTAATTTTCTTCTAATGGATGTTCTTTCTTCTGTATTCTAAAAGCCTTGCAAAAACTGGGTATTAAAATTATGTAAGGGAAAAGAAAGGGGGAAGGAGGGGAATATCACCTGCACTTGC
>VWPU01001607.1:0-20935 GCA_013398955.1 Callaeas wilsoni | reverse complement strand
CGCGGCGCCCGCGGCCGCGGCGCTGCCGGGCGGGGGTGACTCAGCCCCGGCTTTATAACGCCGGGGCGGCCGCCGAGCCCCGCTCCGCTGCGCCGCACCGCACCATGCGGAGCCTGCGCGGAGCCCCGCTGGTGCTGCTGGTGCTGCTGCTGGCCGCGGGGCACGGCGCCATCATCACCGGGGTGAGCGCCGCCGCTCGGCACCGACGGCACCGACGGGACCCGGCACCGGCACCGGCACCGGGAGGGCTGGGGCGCACCGGGGCTGCGGGGCCGGGAGGGTTCCGCGGAGGCAGCGGGGACGGGAGTGGCGGTTTGTTCGCGGGGAGTGATAGCGGGAGTGGGGGGAACCTCCCGGGATAAGGGGTGCCGGGACCGAGGGCAGCGCTGTGCCGTGCGGGATGCCCGGGGCTGGTGTCTCTCGGTGAGCGCTGCCGAGACGCGCGGTCCGTCCGCCACCAGCGATGCCAGGACGGAGCGGTCTCGAGTGCGGTGAGGGATGGCCGAAGCTGGGATAAGTTATAACGAGGATGCGGGAGGGAAAGCTGTGCAAGGTGATGAGACATGACAGGGCTTGGGGGTCCGTCTGGGCTAAGTGGTACCGGACGTGGCATCTCTCCAGGGATGAGGGATGCCCGGAGCTGCGGGTCTGCCTGGATTAAGTGGTGTCAGAGCTTGGGGGTCTCTCTGCGGTGAGCGATGCCAGGATGTGTCAGTCTCTGCGGTTGGGGGTCTCTGAGGTGAGGGGATGCCACAATGTGGGGTCTGTTCCTTTGGGGTGAGGGATGTCTGGACTCGGAGGGGTTTTCTCCAGGCTGGTCCTGGAGCGTGCAGAGATTCCTGCTGCTTTTCCAGAGCTGGAGCTATCTCCCCCCATGCAGCCCCAGCTGTCCCCAAACCTGCTCTGAAGGGTCTGGCTCAGGCACTGCACTGCCCACCATGCACCCCAAGTCCCTCCAGCCCCTCCGTGTACAGGGCAGGATTACAATCTTCTGAAAACGCTGTTTTCCTTTTTTTTTTCCTTTATCTATGACTGCTGCTTTTTCCCCTCAATAGCCACCCCTTGCAAACAAGTCTCTGTTGTTGTTGTTTTTAGGCTCAAAATTTACTCTGGTTGTGAAAATACTTTTTTTCCTAAAGACGTTACTTAACCCAAAGCGTTGCCTCACTTTTAAGCAAAATGATTTTTTAAGTCTTTGCTTTGGATTAATAACTCAGCACTTGCATTCTTTAGAGAGCTTACATGTCTTTTGTAACCATCAGAAGTTGCACTCACAGCAGTGGATTTCTCCGTGGCTGTCCAGGCTCTCTGTCCAGACCCCTAAAGTCCATGAAACATCTCGTGAGCATTTCTCTGGAAGTCAGATCCATTCCCAGGACTGATTATTTTTTTTAGAGCAGAGAATATAAAGGAATTTTTTAATATTTGAGGTTTTCAAGTTTCTTCTAAGTAGAAACATTCTCAGCAATGGAGGAGCAGTTTATCTGTTATTAGGGTTGTGGCTACACCTTTAAAGCATAATTAATCCCTTAAAGTAATTGTGAGGCACTGAATAATTGATCAAGGACAAGGACGACTCAAAAAGCAAAAATAGATTAGAACGAGAAAATGTTACTTTATTAACTATTGCACAGGATTTCTGCTTAAACCACTTGGATGCATTTTTGGCTTTTGATGAACGGGCAAATCTCAGATGAGAGCTGACGTAGGTGTTCCCCCACCTCTGAGCCTGCAAGGTGTTTTTCCTTTGCAATGTAAGGACTTTTTTCAAACTTTCCTCACTTCAGTGGTGGTTCCTGTGCTGACACCACTTGCCTTTGTAGCTGGCATTTCACCTGGGACATATCCTTGGGCTGATTTTTCAGAAAAGTGTTTTTAAATGAGGTGCTCAGGTGGTGTTCGGGGAAGATTAGGAGTAGCAGCAGGAATTACACACTGGAGATTCGGTGTGGGCAGGAATTCTTGGGTTGAGTATTTTCAAAACTTGTCATACATTTTTGGAAAGGGAGCCTTAGAAGTTCTGCCAGATGTAAATATGTGTGTGTGAGGTTTAGAAAGAAATTGTTCAGCCCGGACATTCAAGAACATACTTGAATGTATGTTGCTTGGTAGAACATAGGTGGGTTTTTCAACTGAGTAGTGTTTTACCCCAGGACCAGTCCCACAGAGATGAACAGAGTTTGAGATATATAACCGAGAAAAAAAAAGGGAGTCAGGAGCTGACAGGTGAGAAATAGCAGAGCCTGTGACTCCAGCTGAGTAGTGGACACCAATGTGCCGAGGGCAGCCAGAATCACTGCACCTGCACTTTTATTTGTGACTAGGGCAAAATAAGATCATTAGAGGGCTTACTTATTTTCATTTTTTTTTTTTTAAGAGCGAGGTCAGAAAGTGAACATTATCTGCCTGGCAGGCTGGAGTCGTAGATTTATGGCCATATTAGTATCACAAGCAAATGCTCTGTGTTTGGGCTTACCTGCAGCACAGAGCTCTGTGTTTAGGAGCTGTTTAGGTAAGCACAGAGCTCTGTGTTTAGAAGCTGTTTAGGTCACACACACTATTTAATAGTGATCCTAATGCAACAGCTTCTTCCTAAACTACTGACTGATCTTTAAACATGCATTTTGATCTGGCTTCTGCTGGTCAGTGCAATATTTACCCAGTGAGTACAGTCCAAAGTCATTTATCATGTAAATCCCAAGGTAAGATCAGTGAGTTTTTCCCTCAAGAGAATGTTTACTCTGATATGCGTCTTCCCCAGAGCTGTTATCTAATTTACGTACATTTTTATGAGTTTCCCATTTACGTAGTGCTGACCAGTGCCTTCAGTCTCTCACTGCTGCTGTCAGACACCAAATCAGTGAGTTAATCAAGCTTACATTCGGGGTGTAAGCAGAACCTTTAAGTGATGGCATTTCTCACTGGAGAAAGAAGACTGCTTTTTCCATTAAATCCATATAAGCTTTTGATTAAAAAGTAACTGAAAGATGTACAGTAACTTGTTTTCAAACCCTAATGTGTCAATTGCTCTTCATGGTTTGTGGGTTTTAAAACACATCCACTAGTTTGCATTTTGGTTTTTGCTTATCTAGGCTGTATTGGGTAAGTGGCTAAAATATTTTTTGCCTCCTGTGAAGGGGAATGCTACCACAGCAGCATTTGTTTTGGATGTGGACACTTATGCAAAGCTTTTCTTAAGACCTCTTTTAGCTACATGTAATTCTAGATAACAACCACAGAATCCATATTTAAAGTTCTGTTTTAGCTACTTCCAATTGGACTTCTCTAACAAAACTATCGTGCAGACTTGCAAGGGCACACAAAACTATGCTATTATCATATGAAATTAGAAGGAATAGTTACTTAAAAGTCATTAAATTAATGGATGATTTCCTATTTTAGCTTTTCCATAACACTGGTTTGGTGACTCTTTTGGTAACATGTTTAGTGTGGTTGCTCCTGCCTGAGCTCACTCGGGCACCAATCTGGGAACTGGGAAAGCGAGTGGCACGTGCCATGGTCTATCAGTGCTCAGAAGCTGGGACTGTAAATCACTGACAGTCCTGGGTTTGGCTCTGAGCAGCTCCATGTGTGGTCCTGGCTTTAAACAGCCTGGTCTCAACTCTAAAATGTGCCAGGAACCTGCACGTCCCAATCCATGGGAGGCACAAGTATTGGAAATCAGCCTTAAATCTCATTATTCAGCCTTAATGAGCCATGATAACTTAAGGGTGCTAGAGGCAGGTCCTGAGCACCTGATCTGTCCTGTTTCTGTCCTATATTTATTACTGATTTGATTTGCTTAACGCTGTGTTGAACTCCAGGCCTGCAGCCGAGACCAGCAGTGCGGAGGTGGGATGTGCTGTGCGGTCAGCCTCTGGATCCGCAGCCTGCGGATGTGCACCCCGATGGGGAACACGGGAGACGAGTGCCATCCCTTGAGTCACAGAGTGAGTACGTCACCGGGGGGACTGTGGGGCCGAAGCAGGAATGTCCTGAGCTGTACATCACACGGCATAAAACCTATACGTGGGGGAAAGGCAGGGAAACTTCCCATTCCTTACAATATTCAGCCTTGTGCATCTGTATGGGAACAGCAACGAGGGTGCCTACGTAAGGAAGTGCATTACTGTCAGAATTATGCTGAGGAGAATCAGAGGATGAAAGCAGTACACACTTCCCAGATTGTTTTCTTATTAGTTTGTTGTTGCTGCTTTGTTTTGTTGCGTGATCCGAAACAGCGCTAGCAGCTCCCAAGCCCAGCCCTGCCAATCCTTACCTGGGTGAGCAGGAACACTGCAGGAGCCACCGACCCCAGTGGCAGTGGACAAGATCCTGTCACAAGCATAAAAATGTCACCAGCTGGTGCTGGGACACCTGGTGCTTTGAGAAGGTGTTGACACACACTTGGACTTGAGAAAAGTCCCCACAGGCTTTGTTTCTATTCTATCTATTAATTTCAAATATATGTGTATGTACACATATATACACACACACACATATATAACATCAGTTACATATTAGTGCATTTTTAGGGGATACACAGTATTATTAATACAATGATTTTAACAAGTACATTTATTTAAGGCTATGTAATTATGTATTTTTACGCAGTATGAAAAAAAGCTGCTTATTTAAAATATAAAAACTGAATGGGATGTTACCAGGGAGCTTGAGAACCTGGTGGTCTTCAGAGCCATCCTCAGGGAGGAGCACAGCCCAAAAGTCATCACAAGTGAAAGACACAAGGCAATAAATTCAGATCATAAATGTGCAGCTAGTTAGCTGCCTCTCTCACTGTTTCATCCAAGGCCTGGCTTCTCAGCTCAGTATCTACAGTTTATTTTCTCAATTTTAGGAAGATTAAGGCTCTATTTTATTGCAGTTAAATTTGTAAAACTTCTGCTGTGATATTAGGGACCAAATTGTCATTTTTACTATGTAATGTAGCAGGTTTTTCTTGTAAGGGCTCTTTTCATTACCAGGAATTAGGATAAGAGAAATTGTTTTCTAGGGGATTTTATGAGCTTATTGTTATTGGGCAATAATTTAAACTGTCTGATATATTTCAAGCTGATTGCCCGCATAACTGCAATCAGAGAAGATGCCTGTCCACCCCAGATTTAGTCACTGATGTTTAGAAGCTTTATGAGGTTAATTTTAGATTTTTGATTCCTCACCCCACCGCTCTTCCTGAGAAACACAAAGCAAATTGATTTACTGTAGAACGTGAAATGAGGTTATTTTAAGGATGGAGGGTTTGCTCAATGGTTCCTCTCTTGTAAATACTTGTGTAGGGAGCAGCTGGGTGCCCTGGTCACCAAAACTTTTCATTTACCTGCAGGATAGGTCAAAAGCAGGCACCACCATGGCCGTGGCACCTCGGGGACCTCCAGAGGAGCCACGAGATACCTGGAGGACATGGCTGGCAGTTGGGGGTCCACCTTCTAGTTCCCTTCTCAACAACTAGATGGTGATGGACTGATGCCATTAGCAGTCCCAGCTGGAATTTTGAGGCAGGGTCTGAGGCAGGGCCAGGCAGGGTCTGAGGCAGGGCCAGGCAGGTGAGGTTTGGCAGCGTGGGAGTCCCTCTGAAAGGAACATTTCCTTGCAGCAAGAGGAATGTTTTGAATAAATCACCTGAGCTGTCGGAAGGCTGAGAGCTCAGGTTTTGGGTTTTGCTGCAGTGCTGTGTGTGGGCGCCCAAAGGGGTGATTCCCATGGGGAGTCCCCAGCACCTGTGGGGACTGTTGTTGCCTCTCCGCTCAGGCTGGAGCAGAGGAGCTGTGCTGGATGGCATGGAGAAGCCCACGGCATCCCTTGCACTGGGGCTGCTCTTCAGATGGTGCTGGGCAGGAGGCTGGTGCTGGCCCAGGGCACTGCAGGTGACGTGAGCCCCCTGCCCACCCCCTGCACCCAGCGGGGTGTCACTGGAGTCAGGCTGGTGCTTGGCACCATGCAGGACTGTGTGGCACTTTCCTAAAGACAAAATTTGTACACCGACACAAGGAAATATTGGAATATTAAAATTTTAGGCTCCAACCACACAGAAATCTGGAAGTGAGGGAATTAGGGCTGCCTGCCTGGTTGGTAGCAGTGGCTTTGTACCTCTGTGCCTTCTTTCCTGCATCCAGGGAATGCTCAGTGTGTGCTGCCAGCTCCCAAACATTTCCCACTGTGCTGTCCTGCTTGGCTCCTGTAAGAGACAGAGCTTGTGACCAAGTTGTTGAAGAGTGTCAGTGCATGTGCATGTCATGGCATAATTAAATTTGTCTAATGTACTCCACATGTGCTCCCTGCAGCACAATGTGGTTGGAGAAGGGTGGGATGAAATGAGAAGCCTCTGCCCTATGGTGAAAAGGATCCTGCTCAAAGGGAGGTCAGGCGAGGTGACCTCCAGAGGTCCCTTCCAGCCTGATTACCGCAGGATCCCAAGGTTCCCAGGTCCTGCTCTGCGCTGTGTGACAAGGCAGGATTTGGGACACGCAGAAAGCCCTGCACAGTGGCACCACAAAACGCGATGTAAAAGGCCGGTGTAGTTTCACAACAAACTCCTTTATGAAAGGGGACTAAATGGAGAACATGTGTCACAGATGTAGATTTACACAGCAACATGACTGTTCCCATCCTGCTCTTAACCGTGGCTTGACCAGGGTGTACAACGGGGTTGCCTTTGCCGTCTGCTCCGTGCTGCAGCTCGTGGGGATCTCTGCCTGTGGAGGGAGGGAATTGGGCAGCATTCCCCATATCCCCACTCTTCCTCCCATTTCATCCCCCCAGCCACCAGCGCCGTGGCTCTCCCTGTCACTGCTGTCTCCGCTTTGTC
Organism: Callaeas wilsoni; assembly: GCA_013398955.1. Classification (NCBI taxonomy): domain Eukaryota; kingdom Metazoa; phylum Chordata; class Aves; order Passeriformes; family Callaeidae; genus Callaeas; species Callaeas wilsoni. The sequence goes on along the minus strand of VWPU01001607.1, from coordinate 14,109 downwards.
CCCAGGTCCCCTTCTCCGGGCGGCGGATGCACCACTCCTGCCCGTGCCTCCCGGGCCTGGCCTGCGTACGGACTGCTCGCAGCAAATTCAGATGTTTGGCAGACGCCAGGAAATAAGATGTCTTCTTTTAGCAGGAACTGTTCTGCACTAGAAAGAGCCACTGGGTGTTTTCGTTCTCTGGTTATTGTGGCAGAAGGAGGGTACTTGCCAGGGGAAGCCCTTCACCACTTTCCTGCTTCACCAACATCATCTGGACATGAGACACTGTGCTGTTGTGGCCAAGGTTTTCAGGAGGGACGGGCAGTGGAGGATGCTTTCATTTTGGGGTAGCCAAACAACATCTGCTAGAGCAAAACTCTTTCTGAGGGCAGGGGCTTGACCATTCCTGAATCCTTTTGTGGGCTTCATGGTTCCAGTTTAAACCCAGAATGAAAAAATCCAAGTTTATTGCCAGTTTTAGAAAAATTTGGCCACGTCTTTACACTTTGGAATACCTGAGTTGAACTGAGAGTTGGGTAACTGCATAGTGTGAAGCATATGACAACTGCCAAAAGAACAGTATTTATATTGCATTTCATATCTTTATTAATATAATTTTATTTGTAAGTTAGGCGCACCTCTAGGGTAAAGGTTTAACCAATAGATGTAGTTTTTACACTTTTAAAAAGTGGCAGGTGGAACCAAAGCATTTCAATATTCAGAGCATCAAAAGATTTTGTTATTTTAGTATTCTAAGATGAGAAGTTGTTGTTACTTGAATTGGTGTAAAACTACCTGATCATCTCAAACTACGTATTAAGATGTAGTTTATATCACAGAAAAAAAGAACCCTGAAGTTTATTGTAATGGGCTGCCTGACTTCTTGTATATGTATCAAATTTGCTGTGCAAAAATTCTGTATCAGAATAATGGCAGTGTATTATTTGATTTATTTTAATATTATAACATTATTTTGTCATTGTGGTTTTTCATTTTCATTCAGTGTAATCTGTTATCCCACACTTGATTCACCCAAGCTAGCAGAGCTCCTTATGGATAGCTTAGCAAAAGATTATGTGCCTCTGGCTGCTTCTTGGGAAACTTGGAGTTTACAAGGCATGAACTCCTCAATCAAGCTGCAGTTTCAGAATTTGGAGGAATCTTGGTGTAAATAATATGAGAGGTTTTTCTTGGCTCGTGCCTCAAAGGATCAACTTTATCCCAGCAAACATAAGATTTGTGGGTTTTCTATGAAATGCTGTGTGACTTCATATTTACTTGTCAGTCCCCAGAGCTGGAATTCCAATAGTTTGTGTGAGATTCACACGTTTCTTGCTCTCAGACATGCAAACATATGCTGGAACTGGAAAAGTGAAGTCATTCATCTTTCAACAATCAGTGCTTTGCTGCTGGTGGAGATGGAGGGTTGGAGAAGTGAGCACGCTGTATCAAGGCCAGACCTGTATTACTTAGAGGAGAAACATCCCTGTGAGGTACCAGGTACCTTCGACTGGGCTCCACAACCTTCCTTGGGAGACAGAAAAGAATACCTGGATTAGAAATTGCCAGATCCTCATGGATCCTGTACGTGTTAGGAAAATAAAAGTCTTGAGAGGGATTGCATCCTCCTGGCTCAAGACAGCCCAAGCCCAGAGTACCCACTCCTGTGCCTGTGTCTTTTGTCTGCCCCTTTGCAGTGGTGATACCGCAGCTGTGCAAGTGGTGACAGAAAAAAAAATAAAAGGACTGAGGTGCCACTAAAGGGTGGTACTACATCTGGTTTGCGTTCCTGTGGTCAGGTACCAAGTGCCTGTATGAGATNTCCTACATCTGGTTTGTGTTCCTGTGATCCTGAAGTCTCAGAGGGGCTCAGCACTAACCCAAAGGGCCACCGCAGTGACATGCCANGGGCTCAGCACTAACCCAAAGGGCTGGTGAAAGGCCAGGTCATTCCTGTGCCACTGCAGTGACATGCCAGCACTGCAGAAATCCCCATAACCTGGATTTAAAACCAAACCCCAAGCCTGATTCTACCACTGTCACTAAGCGGAGGGTCTCCTCAAACACCCTGTGCACCCACAAAACCTGGGTTTGCAGAGGAGGAACACAATGGAAGTGTGGGGGTTGTTTTTCTGTCCATGTCTTTCCCTATAAAATAAGCTCAATACCATGGACTTCAATTTACACAAAATCAAGAAGAAAAATAGCAGCAGCCCAAATGTTCACGTGTCCCACCTCTTGCTCCATTTTTTTTTTAATCAGAGCACAAAAAATGAACCACAGCAGGAAACAGTAGCCCTGCTCCTCATCTCCTGCAGACATCACTCACCAGTGACTCCAGGGGAGGCAGTAACCCTGGTTTAGATCATTGTAAATGAGTGGACAGTTATACCTAAGGACTGCCTCAGACCTGCCAAACTGAAATCCTGGGAGAGTTTATCAGACAAGAGCAGAGCAACTTTGTAGTTGTAATTTGTGCCAATTAACTTGTGGGATGAAGCATTTATCTGGGTAATGAGAACACCCCAATTACACGCGTTCAAAGTTCACACCATCTATAGCAGGTGGAAGTTCCCGTGTCCTGCAGACACTTGGACAGGGTATTTGGAAGGTGCAGCTTTGAGAGATGCATTATCCCATACTTGTCCTTGAGGGGCTTCTCCACACCTTCCCTGCTGACGGAGGAGAGATAAAGGCAAAACCTCACTGTCCTACATCCCCACTATATTCACTTGGCAATAATTATTACGATTCCCCTTTTAGTAATTTAATTTCCATTAACTGACACTCACAATGGAGGTTAGTTGATTTGAGAGAATCATTCTGGAAGGAAGATTAAGCTTTTGCATCCCCATTATTTCCTAAACTCTGCCCTAATCAATTATCTTTTCTCCCATCCTAGGGGAGATTTCCTCTCCCAAGCACACCTGCAAAGTCCCTTTAATTTCTTTCTGCAGTGGAAGGGGCTGGGAGGGCACCCTTTACTTTTGCTTTACACTGATAATAGGCAAACCAGTGACCACAAGAAGTATTTCCAAATGTGAATGGCCATGCAGTCCCCTCTGCTTTTCCCTGGAGCCAGCTTTTGTCTTGAGGAGCACAGCAAATGACCTACAGAAAAGGTGGCCAGCCTCAAGCCAGCCCTGCCACAAAAAGTTTTCTGCAGTCCCCGTGCTGCTCAGTTTGCCCCAGAATCACCCTGGAAATTATCTCAGGCCAGGGACAGCTTCCTCACCTGCACTGGAGGAAGGGAAGGGGACAGGCCCTTGTAGGAGAAATCAGATGAGAAAATAGAACAGAACTTGTGCAGCCCTGGAACCTCCTTGGAGCAGGGGAAAAGCCTCATCCCCCGGTATACACAGCCTGTGAAGAGAGAGACTGGTTTAAACACTTCCCCTTATTCACTCCACTTAGGAAATCTGTGCCAACGTGTGTTTTAACTTTATTAATATTGCAGTAATTTCATTAATTATTAACAGAAACGTGTGTATTAATTTTTAATATTATACGAATATTGATATTACAGATATGCTATAGAATAATGTTGATATCCCACCACGCTGGAGGAGTTTCCATGTTTATTGCCAGATTTGGGGTTAGCAGAGACCCCTTGCAGGAAAGGGCACCATTACATATAATGAGTTGCTGCCTTAATTTGATTACATGCTTATTAGAAGAGGGGAAGCAAGGTGTTTGGGGTTTGAGGGTGCACAGCTGGCTGAGCCAGCACACACCTGTGAGCCTGGGGGACTGCAGGGAAAGCTCTGCTGCTGAGCACCAGAAAGCCCAGGTGAAACTCAGCTTCATCTGCATCCTCCTGCCCACAATTCACCCCTGGGAAATTCTGCCACTTTGAAAAAAATGTTACCAGTCTTTGAGGGAGGAGGTGACACAAAAGTAAATTATTCTGGTTGTGTGGCAAGGTGGGACTCAAATCTGAATGGGTCCGTACAGAAGAGACAGGTCACCCTAACCAAATCCTGGTTTTGCAGAACTAGTAAGTGAAAGGAGATTAATTGGTTGAAGGTTATCACCGTGTTTGAGAAAATAAAAGGGAATAATGCATACTTCCACGGAGAACATTTTAAGGTAAGAAAAGTTAAATTTTTGGTATTGTTAGTTTGTAGTGGTGTGGGAAACGTTAGTCTTGCTGTGACCCCAAAGCTCTAGTGTGTTTGATGATCTCATGACATTCCTTGTCAAGAAGTACTTTGCTAATTTTCCTCATCAGCACAACCCACCAAACCAAAGGATGATACCAGCAAGTGTGACCTCAGACTGAGGTCCTTGCCAGTGCCTCCTCCTGCCCCAGTAGCTCTGGGATTTGTTGCTTCTGCACAGATGGATATTCAAAAGAAACAGAAGGTGCTAAGAATCCCTTGATTTAAACAAGATGTCTCAGGAATTTGATCTTGACAATGTGTAATATGTTTTCCAGAAGGAATTAGAAAATTGCAGGAAGAGAATAGACCGTGCAAATGCAAGAGGATTTTGATAACAGCAAAATCTATGTGCCTTTCTCTGTTACATAGATATGAAATGGCAAACCAGCAGGGGTACAGTCGTGAGACTGATCAATAATTCTGAGCACAGGAATGGAGATGAGTTTAACGCACATCAGCAAATCACCTATGGTTTCTCAAGGAGAATCCTGAGTGCAGGCAGACCCAGCCCAGCGCAGTAGGACACATTCCAGTGATTTGGCAGGGCAGGTTCCCCCATATGATACGTCTGCCTTGGAGGATGGTGGCAGCCTTTGGGTCACTCTGCCCAGTCAGCAGGGCTGGGAAAGGTAAAGCTGAGCAATCCTGGTGCAGTGAAGGGAGGAGGATGGATGGCAGCTTGTTTTGTGACAAGGAGTGCAATGCAGGGTGACAGCAAAGTGTGCAGGAGAGGAGGAAAGAGCAATATAACCACAGAGCACAGGTGTAAACCTCCCTATGGCAGGGGTTTCCCAAAAATCTGAGTGTGAGCAGCTCAGTGGGGCAGAAAATGAAGGCAAGCACAATGTCAAAAGGACAGAAAGTCTCCTCTGCAAAACCTGGGAAACTGTGCATGTTAATTGTGTGCCAGGAGTGCCCAGAGCATCCCAGACTGATGCTCCACTGTATCGTGGCACCAGATATCAGCGTGTTACAGGCATGCCCCTGTCCCCAGAAGGGTACAAATCTCACAGACCACATAAAGCAAGTGTCTGTGCTGTACTTAGAGCGTGTACCTGCATCGCTGCAGCCTGAGCTAGCCTGGGATGCACTGCTGTCCTTGCCCTGCATCCCAGCACATCGTACAGCCAGGATGGGCTGTGGACCCCTGTGGAGCTCTGCACTGCACTGCTTGGGCAGTGTATCCCTTCCTAGGCTGGAAATTCCACCAGGTCTCCCAAACTCTGGTGCCGTGCCCCCGCCACAGCATCGTAACACACAGAAAGGATTAAATCTGCTTTTAAGTGTAGTGTGGCTTTGTAAATCCCAAGGCAGTAACGCAGTGCAGAAGCAGACTGAAAATATGGCCTGGTTCCAGCCTGGCAAGCAGGGCTGGGTCTTCTTTATTTACTTTTTCTGTTGCACATGTGAGTGCACTCACATCATTTCACGCAGAGATTTGAGGGCTCTTTCACCGCAAACGGGCAGATGTGGCTCTTACTGCAAGGAGTCTGCAAACCAGCAAAGCTGATATTAATTCCAGGGGTTGCAGGATTCACCCTTTATTTACTCCTCCAGGCTACCTGGGAGCCCAGGCAGCAGAGCACACCTCCAGCCTCTTCCTTGGGACCTGCCAGAAGGGTCAGCTCAGGGAAAGGCACCGGTGAGGCAGCTGCCAACATTCTCACTCTTTCCAAAAATTTCACCACATCCTGTAAAATTAGTAGGTTTTTAATTTTTTCCTCCCCAGTTTCTTTACTCACATGGATGAAACCTTGACAGAAAGGTCCCTCACCCCTTCAAATCCAACAGCAAAATTTCCAACTGGGGTGGTGTCATAATTCCAGCTCCCTCCCTACCCTCTCATTAAACTCCCCAAAGTTGCTAACAAACCTTTCACTCGTTGCAACAGAGCCTTCAACTATTTGGGTTTGGTTTACATCAGCACTTAGGCTCAGAGAGATATTGCACAAACAGTAAGAAAAAGTCTGTCATGCTGAGAGTTTAGGATCTGTTGGGGAGGAGAATCATCACTGAGCCCTCTGTCCCCACTGGCAGCTCTGTGGCAGGTCCTGCAGAGCCTGGTTTCTGCAGCCTCCCTCATCGCCCTGCTGGGGCACGCTTTGGTGATGCTCAGCCCAAGCGTGGCCCTCCTTGCTTTCCCACCACGGCTCCACTTTACCTCTGCCTGTGATGCCGCTGGTTCCTTGGCTCGGGTGCCCGTGTTCTCCCCCTGTAGTCACTGCAGCTTGGCTGAACATATTGCCTCTTCATCCTCCTTCCTCCACACCCAGATGTCTCCTGGGGCTCTGCTGGCACTGGCTCCCGGGGGCAGCTCGGCCCTGCGGGCACCCAGAGCTGGTGTCTCTGCCCCAGGGCCACTGCAGCCCTGTGGCACCCAGGGGACTGTCCCCCCGCCCTTGGCACAGCACGCTGAGGGACCTGCTGGGTAGTGTGAGCGTGCAAAGCCTAATGAGACAGGGAAAGCAAAAGAAAAGGAAAAAGCCCAGTTGATTTACTCGACTATCAAGCTACTCAACGGTTTCCTTTCCATCACCCTCCTGCAAGTGCTCAGTGACAGATGGGGACAGATTGAGTGGTTCGATGCAGTGAGGTAATATTCCACTAAATCATTCCTCTTTCTCTCACTGTCAGAAAGCACCCAGACTTCAGCCCTTCCTCTGAATCTTCCTGTGTTTCCCTCTTTAATGACAAAGCCATTTTAGCTCTACCTCTGCTAAAATTTCTGAGAGAAGCGAGCACTGCTGTTTATATGCTATGATAAAATGGGTGTTGTAAAACAGTTAGCAAAAGGAAGGAGTGAATCACCCTGAGACAGAGAGGGATCTGGTGCTGTTCAGTGGTGTTTCTGATTTCTTTTTCTTGCCTGTGTGCTGAGGCTGAGCCCCAGACCCTGGTGCAGGGACCCTGGCTGGGCAGGCAGCAGGCTCCGGGCAGGTGTGCCGTGGGCAGGCGCGCAGGCTCACACCGCACGTCTCACAGATGGAGGATCCATTTTTTTCCCTGGATGATTTGTTCCAATGGTTAATCATCCTCACACAAACACAGGATTATTTTTTTAATGACATACCAGTAAATAACATTCAGAAACTTTAGGATGGGCTTTCTCTCCACCAGGCAATCTCTCGATTTCTGCCTACTCTATGAATGCCATGATGACTGCCTAAAATTAGCTGTGACAGCTTCCCTGTGCCCTTGCAAGACTAGCTTTGAACTTGAAAGCCTCCTACACAAAGTGCTTTGCGCTATCAACCTGGTCACGGCAGACGTGAAAAATGTGGCACTGAAGACAGTGGCCTTCCGATAAATACGTCCACAGCACAGCCATGCATGACTCGAGATCAAAGAGAGAGTGCAAGTGCTGAGGTCATTAAACATGAATAGAAATACAGAAATGCAACAGCTCGCATGAAAGGCTGAGCTTGACTTTAAAGTTAAGTGATGAAAGCTTTTGTAGTCAGCGATTGTTCACCCGTGGTAATGCTCTTGCCATCAGTGGTTCTGGTTACAAAGGTGAATAAGAATAACTAATTATTCTTGGGATAAAGCATCGAGGTGTGGGGCAGTTAATGGCTTGTACCAAGTGAAAATAGGCTCGGAGATGCTCAGCATCAGCAACTCTAGGGAGAGTCAGAGTGCCACAGATGTCAAGCTGAAAAATCAGCTCCCAGTCACCACTTCTACCACCGATGGATGAGTAAAGATTTACCCCAGAAAAGGTCCTTCAGGAATGACATGGCATCAGAGGTCACCAGCATAAAAGCAGGTTTGGGGTAAGATGTCCATAGGCACAGCCCCAGCCCAGCGTGACTCGGCACCAGCTTTTAGGAAACCATCTTCACTGATGGTCTTTCTCAGATGGCTGCGTTTCTTCAACATGTCATATATTTTTTAATATTCTGAAGCATAAGAACATCATAGCATGGGAAATGCTTCCTGGTTCCTATCACAAGAGAGTTAATTATAGCCTGTGCAGTGTTTTGAGCAACTACAAAGGAAACTGTGCTAAAAATGATGACTTTAGGAAACCTCTATTAGAAAACAGCCCCCCTGCCATGTTTCTAATAATTTTTTGATTTGCAGCATAACTATCTAATAAGGTTTCTGGGGTATTCTGATACTGTGTGGAATGATCCAATCTGCAGCCTGAGCTAATGAAGTGATACTTTGCATTGCATTCTGCCAATATGTGTCCGTTACTCTGTCTGGAGCCACTTCCCTCAGGATGCTTTGCTGGCAATTCTGAGCAAGTGCAGGTGCCTCCAAAGAGCAAGGTGACTGTGCTTAACCATGTGGGGTGAGTGGCAGAGGCCCAGCCACATCCTTTTCTGGGAAGAGAGGGAAAAAGCCAGCTTTGATCTCCTCTGAGCTCTGCACAATGCGTCCCAGGGCAGTCCCACAGCATATGGCAAAGCAGCCTTCTGAAGATGTAGCTGTACCACATCCAGGTAGAGCCTCAGGAAAGAACTGTTGCTATCAGACTAAGCCAAATTCCTGCCCTTTTCCTCGAGGCTACTGGCTTCACACTATTTTGGGAGGCAGCTTTGCCTCCTCTGTGCAGACCTAGTATTGGAAAAGCAAATGATGACAGCTTGTGGGCTACGCATCCCCTGCTCATCCTCCACCTCTAGCACGACCACTGAATGAGATCTTTACCCAACAACATAATTTGGCTGAGGCCAAATATTTCAGCTCCTTTCCTAGCACACTCCTTTCAAATCTAACAGCAGAGCTACAAGCACCTCAGAGTACTGCAGGCATTCAGTGCTGTAAATCATAGATCATCTTAGCTGCTAACTGGGATTTCAGACCAGTGTCATTTTTCAAGCTGGCCTGACATTTAAGTCTATACTAAAAACCTCCGCTGACTTCAAGGTTTTGACTGGAAACACTTGTAAGGAATGTGTTAAATACCTGGTGAGGGAAGGTGCCAGCAGCAATCAAGATTTTTCCGGAGCAGCTCTCAGCACAACTGCAATCCCTCACCACAGATATGCAGAAGCAGCATGCTGTGACCTCTGAGCCACACTGTGAAGAATCTCTGGGGGAGATGATATTGGTATTTCCTGTGGTACTCAGCACTTGTGGTGCCCAGAATATGGGAAACTATCTCACAGCTGCCTGGAGGGATAGAGAGAAGACCGAATGTACATTCTGGAGAAGCACAGGTCGATGGAAGAGCTGGGAGAGCCCCGCTGCTGTGCAGCCCACCAAACCTTGTGTGTACTTTGTGTTTTGGTCAGTGGGGATGGGGAGAGGGGTTCAAACCATCTGAGTTTTTGCAAGTGAGCCCAGGACTTGTACAAGCAGCAATAGCTTCTCACATGGGGGTAATTATTAATGCCCAGCTCTCACTGAGTCTCAGCCATTGGCACTTCTGAGTGACACCGAAAGCGCTCTGGTTTTTGTGGGATGGAGGATTTACAGCCACACCTCACAGTCCCAACAGCAGCAACCATGTCTCCCTGTGCTCGTTCCGTTCTCCCCAACATTATTTCTCTCTTTTTGTTTTTTTAATCCAGAGCAGGTTTTCATCCTCCCCGACACCCCTTCTCTGATCTTGGTCAAAGCATTTAATCTCTGTGACCCACTTTCCCCATATGCAGACTAAAGGCTGCTATGAGAACACGTTAATGCTGTGCTTTGGAAGTGCTATTTATTTTTTTTTTTTTAGCTTGCTTATATTTTCTCAGACTTTAGAAGGAATATTTATCTTCTGGTGCTTCTCCAGCCCTTTCTGGTTTTCCTAACTTTCTTGGTGCACTCTCAGCCAGCAAAGTGGTGTTTGATGGTGTGCTGGCATGGAATATTCCTTAATTTTCTGCCATGTCCTTGATACTTAGTTTCACATCTTTTGGAATTAAGCCCTATTGTACAACACCCATCTAAACCCTGATTTAAAGCTACTGGAGTTCCTTCTCTTTTGTACTACCACAGCCAGGATCATAATCTGACTGACATCACAAGTACCTAAAGTATAAAATTAACTTCAAACAGCACTGATTTTGCCCTCAGAGTATATCTGAAGTCCTGAGACAGCCCTGGAAGCTGTGTGCAATCAAAAGGCATGGTATACAGATTTTTTTTTTTTTTTTTTGTATGCTCGTGCTGTAGCAAGGCTGGGTCTGGCTGCCACTGATGGGTGATAGCAAAGCACCTGTTACCTTCACCAGATAAGAACCAACTCACCCATCTCGTAGGGCATCACTGAGCTGGGGGATGCCTCTGCACAGAGGCTGGCATTCAATACAGCAGCACTGCTTGATAAGCCAAGCCTAAATAAAACCATCAGGACACCCAAAGGTGAGTTTTCATCCCCCGCATACATGACTGACTCTACAACTTGTGCTCACTTTTTCTAGAAATGAAAAATCTGGTCCTTGCAGCTTTTAAGGAGGTTTTAAAATAACTATTTTCCCATCTCTGTGGTTTAAATAGAATCATAACCATACTACTTATAGCCTGGAAGAGAGAGAGGATGCCAAAATATCAGACATTTTTAATAGAGTAAAGAGAAAGAAAACATTGGCTTCGTTACCAGCAGGATTAGGAAAAAGATGGCAAGATCTGAGTTACAGATCACAGTTCTAGGCCCCTACTATGTAGGCAGCTTCTGAGGGAAATATGAGATATGAGAAAAGTTCCGAAAGTTGGAACCCGGCAGAAAAGATCTAAAAGTAACTCAGGGGTGTAAAGCACACTTGGAACACAATTCCCAGCAAGAGCATCCATGCCTTGCCCCATAGTCTTTGTAACACAGCTCTACCCCATTACTCTCCAAGACTCACTAATATCTGATATTCCAGGTTGAAAATATAATTAGCACTGATAACCAACTGCTGCTGTGATCTTAAGTACCAGACAGCTTTCCTTAGAAATGATTCCTTTGAAATGACTTCCTTACCCTTAGAAATGATTAAGACTCTCTTTGTTTTAAAGGTACCCCATCCATGGTCATATTTCTGAGCCCAGTTCTGGCAGCATTGGTACTGCAACTGTACCAAAAAAACTCAAGTTGCAACCTTCTCCTTATGCACTGCAGGAAATGCTGCCTTTCTGGTGTCCAAATCCATCTGGGGGATTGAAAGAGTTGGGGCTGGAAAACAAGAATTAAACCAAACCAGGAGCCTCACCTCATTTCATTCCCTGCCTCAGTCTGAAGCTGCCACCTTTGCCCTCTTCTGATCTGCCATGTCTCTTTTGTGCTCCCTTCATAGTCACAGGACAACTGTTTCTCAGTCGATGTCTACCAGTTTTGGACTACTCTCTACAGAAATACTCAGCAGTGCGGATTTCTCCACGTAAACTGAGGTTATGTCCCTGCCATTTTGTGTGAGCCTTGCTCCAGCACGTGTTTGTTAAATGTTACATGATCCATCAGAAAGGGAAGCACCTCAGGGACAGCGTCCTTTGAGATAGCTAAGAAGTTGTGCCAGGATCCTGCCATCAGGTTACTGGTTAAAATACTTTCAGAGAAGTTTTTGTAGAACAGAGCAGGTTAAAATGCCATGCTTAATAAATGTAAGCTTCCCATTAAGAATATAGTTTATAAATGAGTATGGTATTGACCAAGCCACAGTGTTAAAAAACTGCTTTGCCAACTAAAATTAGCCATCCACAATTACACACTCTTTCCTATCATTAACAGAGGAGCAATTAGCTACAACAGAAATTTGGTTTCAGCAGACACAAAGAATTGTGCTATTTAAACCTGTTGCCCATCATGAATTTAAGTCTTCTTAAAAATAGCTTTAGTCACTTTTATTGGTATAAACACCTAAATTGAGATCTAACAGCAAATAAGGATTGTGCTTGTCCATAATAACCTTAGCTGTGAAATCTACTCAGACACAAGACATACAACCTTCCATATACACAAGTTATTTGTCAGCAAAGCAGAATGCTGCCATTCTGAAACAATTACATACAGTAAAGGTTTTCAGTATTTTATTAAAGAAAACAGTCAAAATGTACAAGTATTACCCAGGTTTGTAGATAACTTCCTATAAAGGCAGTAAAATATGAATTTCAATCTAGGTTTTAAAAACTGCTATAGTTGCTTATTTTTAAAGTTGGTATTTTAAAATCACGTTTCACAAATAGTTCTGAAATATTACCAAATGAATAGTGCAACAAGAAAAATCGAAATTAGTTCTACACTGTTTGCATGTCAAGCAAAAGTTATAACTAACTGTTTCAAATACTCAAACCATTTGAGAATGAATGAACCCAACAGCTCCCACCAAAACTGACTTCTGACCACACTAGGAACGTCCTCTTCATGTTCTTCACTTAAAATCAAATAATAATAAAACAACACCTCTTGAGGTCATCAAAAATAACTTTAGTATAAAATTGTCTTGGCCCTTATCAAATATTACATGAGTAAAATTGTTAAGCCTTTATCAAAACAGACAGGAATAGGGAAACAAAAAAAATGTCATGGCCTTAATCCGTATCTGTTGGAATCATGTTTAGAAACGTTAGAAGCAAGACCGGAAACTCGGAGCCCTGTTTTGTTTTTAAAAACCACACAATCACAAAGAAAAAAACAGCTTCTTACTGCCTAAGGTTTGGGGGTGTTCTGCTCAAGTACCTGTTCCCATAGACAGCAACCTGTTATGTTCTGAAGAGAGCATACGCAAAATATAGAAAAATAAATAAAATAGCTTCTTACAGCCTAAGGTTTGGGTGCTGGGTGGTGGTTTAGTATGTCCCCCACAGGTCACACTCTCTTGAGCTCATATGCAGAAACATGGAAATTTATATCCATCTTTCTTTTTTAGAAAGAGAAAAGCCCCCCTACATCCCAAAGCTCTTGAGATCGCAAAGGATGGTGCCCTGGGTGCTCTGGATGCTTTGGCAGCATGGGAAGTGGGCTCGGAGACAGACCCTGAGCTCCTTGTTGAAGATGAAGCAGAGGATCGGGTTGACCCCTGCCTGGGCAAACGTCATCCAGACGGAGGTGGTCAGGTACACCTGGGGGATGGAGCTGGCCTTAATGAAGACCCGCAGGTAGCAGGCCACAATGTAGGGGGACCAGAGCAGCAGGAAGAGCAAGGTGATCATGTAGAACATCTTGCACAGCCTTTTCTCCATCTTAAACTCCTCCAGCACCAGCAGCCTCTTGATCTGGCTGTGGGTGGCCTGCCTTATGCCCACGAGGGTGGGCGGCGTGGGCCCCCTGCCAAAGCCAGCCGTCCAGTTTGCAGCTGCTTGGCCGGTGGCTCCCGGCCCGTGGAAGGTCCAGTTCTGGCTGATGGCCGGTACCAGCTGGGCTGGCTTCATCTTGCGGTGGCCGTGGATGAAGAAGAGCAGCTTAATGTAGACCAGGTGGGTGGCGGCGATGACGGCCGCCAGCATGAGCATGAAGCCCAGCGTGTCGTTGGCCTTGACGTAGCGGTGCTCAAAGATGCACTGTTCCTCCTCCCGGATGAACTTGTAGGTGCCCACGTCAAAGACGGGGGGAAAGGCCATGGCCATGGAGAGGGTCCACACCATGCACACCACAGCCAGGCAGGTCCAGCCCGTCATGCGCTTGGCGTAGAAGCGGTGGTGGGCGATGGCCATGTAGCGCGTGACCCCCACGCAGAAGAGCAGGAAGGCGGCGTGGAAGCAGAAGAGCACGGCCAGGAAGGCCAGCACCTTGCAGCTGAGGGGCCCGTGGGGCCAGGCGGCCCCGCTGCGCACCGACAGCATGACGAAGGGGAAGCAGGCGAGCGAGCGGAGCCCGTCGGCCAGGCAGAGGTCCAGCAGCAGGTAGTAGGGCGCGCGGTGCAGGTGCCGGTCCTTGAGGATGAGCCAGGCGAAGAGCACGTTGCCGGCCAGGCTGACGCAGAGGATCAGCCCCAGCGTGGCGAGCTTCAGCCCGGAGGCGCTCAGCAGGCCGCCGGCGCTGGGCAGGTGCGGGCTGCTGCTGCTCCCCAGCTCGCTGCTGTTCGCCATCGGGTCCTTCCTCCTCCTCCTC
>VWPU01001605.1:0-12949 GCA_013398955.1 Callaeas wilsoni | reverse complement strand
GGCGGCGGCGGCGGGGGCTGCGGGACCCCGAGACGGTGGAGCCCCCCGCGGACCGCGCCCCGCGCCGTGGCCGGGGCTGGGGCGAGCCGCCCCCTGCGCCCAGGGCCGCCCTGCCGGGTGCTCTCGACTCCCTCCACCATCCCAGGCAGGCGGGCAGGGAGGGAGGGAAGGAGGCGGCGGAGGGGAGGAGAGAAAGACGAGGCGGAGTGGGGGGGTGCCCCGGCCGCTCCCGGTCCCCCAGGTGGGCAGGCGACTGCCCGGCGGCTCCCGGCGCGCCTCTGCGGGCGTCTGGGAGCTGCCGAGTGTGCTCCCTTCCCGGGATACGACCTCGCAACCCCTACCCTTCCGGGGTGCCCTCTCTTGTCTTCTTCTCAGGGTGAGCCTCGCTCCCCATCCCCGGGTGCGCCCCGCCCGCCCTGGGTGCACCCTCGCCGCCGGCCACCCCCCTCTCAGCGCATCTTCACGCCGCCGCCGCCCGCAGCTGAGCCTCGGCCACTTCTCCCGCTTTTCCCCAGCGCCAGGACTTCAGCCGGGCTGGCGGCGGGACGTGGCCTGGCAGCAGCAGCAGAAGGGGCAGGAGGAGGAGGAAGGCTGCTCCGCGGAAGCGCTCCCTCACGGAGCAGCCCGACGATGCCCCACTCCCGACCCTGGTCGCTGGACCTGAGCACCGGGAACAGAGGGCAGCGCTGTCGGGACGGAGCTCTGGGGCTGCCCCCGCACCCCGGCCCTGCTGCCAACCTTCACCTCCTTATTCTCGGAGGAGTAGCTGGCAGAAGAAATGGAGGCGCCCAGCTGCTCCTGCCCCTTCCAGCCCTCCTTGCGGCCTGAGCCTCTCCTCTGGTTTCATCTGCCTTTTGCACAGGTTTTCCCCCATAACTACAGCCTCCTGCAAACTCCCTGCCCTGTCAATATTTCTTCCTCCTGCTTGCAGCCTGCGCTCAGCACATCCAGTCATGATTGGCTCTCCTGCTGATCAGGACTGGTGTACTGCACCATCTTACCTTGGCATGTTTGCTTCATGTTTCATTACACTCTTGTGAGGCTCATCTCATTTGATCCATTTCTCTCCCTGTGCCCTAGAGCAACATATATTTTAAATCCTTCATAAAAATCTTGCAAACAGGCAAGTGAAAACTCTTGAAGCATCAACCTTCACTTTAATATTCGTACTTCAACTCCTGTCACAACATGCTTGCTGCTTTTTCAGGCATGCTGCTCTGGAAAACGCCACTCCAGGTTCAAGGCACTCAGGCTGCATAAGAGATTGTTTAGAAGGACTGTAGAGCAGAGCATGGTGCTTGGTGTGTGAATACATAAAGCAAAAAACCACAAAACTTGGATTTTCTAAAAGTATTGGCCTCTGCTAAATCTGAATTTTAGGATATTCATTGCATTGGAGAAGTCTTGGCTGATGCCGGATTGAGAAACCTACCCATTCTTGGGGGTGCAAGATGGCCATGAGAGATAATGTACAGACTCCCTTTGCCTCACGTGTCTCTGGCTTACACTGCAGTGCAGCGACCACCACTGTAGCTACAGATACGTGTGCCTTGTCCTCCCCTGATGACATCTCCTCCTGGCAGAAATGGCATTTGTTTGGCTTCATCCAATACATACGTCCAAGGTAGTCTGGCTTTTACTTCTCTCAGACCTGGAGAGGAGACAGTGGAAGGGACTACAATGCAGGTTTATCAATCACATGAGAATGCATGTTTAAAATACTCCATTTCCTTTCTGTAAGTGGTACAATGCAAAATCTCTGGAGGATAAGATAGTCAGCAGATGGGCAGGGAGTGGGTCACATCTAGGACACAGAAAGGAGCCAAAAAGAATGCATAAGGAATGCCTGTGACATACCCACCAAGATCTATAGAGCAAGAGAGATATTAAAAGTGTTCTTTCTTCTCAGCTCATACCTGTTTGTCTAGGTGGTTTCAGTGATCCTTAAATATGCTATGGAATGGGTGCTGGGGCATGATGAGGTGTTGTGGTTAGATGGGAAATGTGCCAAGCCAGAAAACTGTGCACTGAGACACTGGGAATGAACTTTATATTTGTGCCAAATTTCTATTTGTAAGGACTGTTAAAAAGCCCTAGTGAAAGGCAACATGAAGGGAGGTAGATAAAATGGGCTTTAGTGTATCACAGGGCAGCATGAAGAAGCATTCCCATACAGTAAGGAAAAAGGTTGACAGTTTTCAGAAGTTGGGGCCCTTATTTTACAGACAGCAGGGTGTGGCTGACACCAGAAAGGTGTCAGCTTGGCAAGCCATGCAGCCAAGGAGTAAGAGCATCATATTCAAAAGCTGAGTCAGACAAGAACAGGAAACAAAGACCTGGCAGAGTTCAGCCTGTCAGATTTGTCTGCCATCCCAGTCCAAATGGTTGCTTTTATTTATTAAATACTTCTCATACCCACTGGACTTCAGGGCTGAGGCAGGGACTTCATGAATTTATTTTCATTTCCACAGACACTCTGTTTCTTATGTTGAATAAACTGTGATTTATTTCATCTAAACCAATCCTGACTGTTGTTTGGCTAACAGCTGCCAGCAGTCCCAAGGACTGGCTAACTGGCCCTTCCACCTTTAAGTGATGAAGTTGTCTCTGAGGATATGTAGCCCCCAGTTGAATTCAGGCTTTCAATCTGGAAGGCACATGCATATACATCTTCCCACCTACCATACCGTCAAAATTCTGCTGGTACCTGAAGCCAAAACATGGGAAAAAAGCCTAGAGATGAAAGAGATCTGGAGAAGGGAAAATGAAGGTTACTATCCCTGAGATTTAAGCTTTCGAAATGTCATCTCTCACCGGGTGGCTTTGTTTCCACCTCTGTAGCTCCAGATTCAAGGTATCAATCTCTGCTATCAAGGTCGCCCTCACAAACTGAAGGATCAGGGCAAAAAAAGAAGCTTGAACTCCAGAGACTACTGCAAAATCTATGCAAAGAAGCTCATTTTTTAATTTCAGAAAAGCAGGGGATCAGTGTCACCGCTATGAGATGCCTGAAGGGGCTATTTTTATTCTTTAGAAGCTTTACACTCTAACACAGATTAATTATGAATATTTATGTATATAGCACCAAAAACGTGATAAGCAGTTTGCGGTCTGGCTTGCAAAATATGTATATCATATTGCAAAAATCAGCTCTCTTTTCTGGGCTTTGTGCCTGGTCACTCAATCTTTCTAAACAGCCAGCAAGGAACAGAGACAACATGCATGTGTAGCTTTGCCGCCTGTACTCAGAGCAAGAAGAAACTGGTGCAGTCAGGAACTGCAGTTTGTGTCGGTTTAAGATCAGCACCCTGTCATTCAGAGCACGCCACTGTAAAAATGTTGATAATCCTTTCTCTGAGCTCAACTGGGCCACTGTGCTGACTTAGCAGGCAGAATTTTGTTTTGCTGTTTAGTGAGAGATGGCATTTGGGCTAAATTTGGCAAAAATCTGGTACCATTTTTAAGATATACCTGGAGGCCTGGTCTCTGTCTTTATGAAGATCCTGAGCATTTCTGGCCATCGAAACTTGCAGAGTACTTTACTGAAAGAGAAAAATGAAGCCTTCTGTTCCGGGGAGACTCCTACCCAGAAAATTGCAGTATGAAGGCTTCGAATTACGTCTCTGCTGCTCCAAAAACAGCATAAATTAATATATGCTGTTAAGGAACTGCCACATACTGCCCCAAAGCTGACAGTAATGTAAAGACTATTTCCAATACAGATGGTTTGTTAGTTCACTTATGCAAATAGGCATATTGGAAGAGAGGAGCTATTGCTAAATATAAAGTAAGTCTTACCGTCCTATGACATGTATGTGCTGCCAAAGAACTATGCAGACTATCTGTAAGGACTAAATACAGTGATCTTAACAGGCTTTCAATATTTTAAAAAGAAAAGTGTATTCCTAGTTAATAATAAGCTCTGCCTTTTTAAAATAACAAAATCAAACATCTATTGCAGCTACAAGTGTCATATCACTGTATCTATTTATGAGCCTGTGTAATCCAAAACATGTCTATTATCTTTTGCTAAACCTGTAAAGAGAGAACACTGTGTTGCTTCAATATTAACGCTTAGTGAAATATTTGTGAATCAAATTGTGGATATAGCAAAAGAGAATCTGTCTGGACCATTCACAAAATGAGCTTTGATATCCTTTTAGTAAGTAAAAAGCTGAAGGGAGACATCAATAATTTATGAGCACTTGGATTACATCCTCCAGTGCTTGTAGTTTGCTGCCTACTTGGAGGAAAAGAGGACAAAGGCGATACTAGCTCTTAGGCTGTATAGTCTTCGCATGCTCTGATCTGTTGGTGCTGACAAAGGATGTTGTATATTGAGGGGCATTTTGACAATGACCATGATGATCATAGCTCCGAGGATCACAGTGGGATGAGCCACCAGCCTGTTGTCATGTGATGCCTTTCCAATTACCAGCATGAAATAAGCCACGTGGTATTGGTACCACCCTGCCACAGGGGCACCCCTGCTGTAAACAGCAGGCTTGGTGTCCTGAGGGGCCTGAGTTTTAACAGCCCACCTCTACACTTCAGGATTTTTGCATCCCTCCTGTTCTCTCAGATGTCTGTGCACTGTCTCCTGCCATCTCTTTCCTGGTGGCAGGGATGCCTATGCTCAATCTTTAGATTTAGTAACGTAACTGCCACATTGTGCAGATATGCCAGAATTTGCACTGACATTCGCTCTTTCTTTTCAGAATGAAATGTTCTCTCCTCTCATCTATTTCTCTGGCTTGTGTCTTTCAAATTTGGCAGCTGTCTCCTATTTCTCTCTTTCCCTTATCTTACTCCTTCTGACGTGCTATTTCCAATACCTGAGCAATCACCACCCCCACAACTTGTTTCCCAGATTTTTCAACCTCTAAGTCCTGAGAAATCTTTCCTAGTTCTTTCCCTATCACTGTCACCAAGAGCTTCATCTTCCCTCATAGCAATGTCTTGAGTTGTTCGCAAGAAGTACTTAGGAGTAAGCAAAGGCTATTCCTCTACTTTATTGAAGCAGAATCCAACATCTCTTTCTTTCTACTTCATCAACCTCCGCTGATTGAGACAGAACAAATACTCTCAATTCCAGGTAGGACAGGAAGGGCCATGGCATGGCCAATCTGAGGATCTAGACATGCCTCTGCCCTTCTCTGTGTACGGGGGTATTGTTTCCTGCAGATGTTGACATTTCTTGTTTCAGGTGTGCTGAACAGACCCGCGTAAAATCGGACAGATGTTCTGAGAGACAGGCAACAGCAAAAGGTCATGTCTATGATAGTCCACCAGCATCCTCTGAGGCTGATGCTTGCTGCTCCTGTCCTTCCAAGCCTGAGCTGATGGACCATGCTTTTCAGCGGGACTTGGTAGCTCAGACTAATGCTAGCCAGGTTCTGTCCACAAAATGTTTTGGAGAAAATGAGGACAAAACTCTTTTTACAAATACTGTAAAGACATCTCTATATTAATGGTGTGCTATGGACAATCATGAGGAATTTGAGCCCCCAGATTCTTCCTCCACAGCACTGCAGGGCTTTGTAAATCAAAGAGAATACCAGTGAAAGAATCTGTTTCAATATTTTGTTATCTTAAAAAAGAAAGAGAGGTTCTCAGGCACAGTGACTGACCACAGGAGCAATCCAAGGCTAGGCAAAAGACCAACAGCTCCAAGCACCAAAATATTGCATGTGTGGCTGGAAGATGAGGAAATACCTTTCATTCTTATCAGGAAATACCTAACTATCCTGGGGCTTGGTCAACTTCTTTCCCAAGTTGAACTCAGAAGCCCAAATCCATCCATTAACCTCCACAGCTCATGACTTCTGATGCAAAACAGCCATCTGGTCAGTGTCGTTCCAGAGCCAAGTCGGTAATTTGGAGAGTTACCAACATTTTCCCATAGGAAGAAAGCTGGGCAGTTGCTGCTGCTGTATGTCTCTAGAAGGCAGCCTTACAGCACTCAGGGCTGCTGTCCAGTGCCAAATAGACTTAAAAACCATGGCCCTCAGTGACAAACCATAATGGAAAGGTGCAACACGTGCACCTGAGCAATCAATGCTCCCACATGGTGACACTGAGCAAGAACTGCAGTGATCTCTACCATTTCTCCTGTAACTGTGCTGCCAAAGAAAGGGGGTTTTAAATGTTGGTGTTGCTAATGGTACTACTTGCCACTAACAGGCAAGGGGGTTCTCTGCCAGTGAACTTTACTTTGGTCACTGTAATCTTCTTTGCTCCTGATTTAGGCAACTGTCATAAGAGATCACAATGTCTATAAATACCTCTGAAAAGAATTTAAAAAAACCTCAATGCACAACACTGAAGAGAACTTGTTGTCAGGCAAAAAATAAGCATAAGAGAGTACTCTAGAAAGATGCCTACATGTCAGCCCAGAAGAAAAGCATGTACAGGTGAAGCTTTCTGCTGACTTCACTTACATCACCAAATACCACCAGTGAGAGAACAGTCCTGTCCTGTTGCCATGCATACACCAAACCTCACAAGTGCTGAGCCTCTGGAAACACAGAGTGCAAGCTCCTACCCTGTGGAAGACTGTCAAAGTAAATTCTTCTGTTTATATGCTGGCAACAGAATTTAAAAGTGATGCAGCATTATGTATCAGAGTCACTTTTAGGCATTAGATATTTCATGTCATAACAATATAGTTCTGGTAGCTTCCTTAGAATATCTCTCTTCCAAGTATCTCTTCCACTTTGCTGATCCGTCCTTTTGTTTCTCAATAGGCTGCTTGTCTCTCCCTACCAGAAAGGTGGATGAAGCAGTATGTTGCCACGTGAGAAGCAGAAATGCGTGCCACCGGCAGGCTCCTCTGGAAACCCACAGCTTTTCACATCACTTCTAAGGAAATGGGAAACTTGCTCTGGCCTAATAAAGACTCATGGAAAAGTACTTAAGAAGACGAGGCACAGCTACCCATCACAGCCCTTTACATTTCCGAAGGTGAAAACCCAACTCTGTGTGACTACAGTTAGTTCTGCCAGATCACTTAAATCATCAGGACATTGTGATCATCACTGTTAAAAACTCTTGGCAGATCTAGCTGCACTAGCACAGCTATTTAGAGTTAAGTACTTTAGGCTTGGGTCCACTGGCAGTAGGAACTGCTGCTGTGCAGGCATCTACATGGAATATTCACAGAATCATTGAAGGCTTTGGACTGGAAGAGACTTTAAAGATCATGTAGCTCCACCCGCCCTGCCATGGGCAGGGACACCTTCCACAAGACCAGGTTGCTCAAAGCCTCATCCAACATGGCCTTGAACACTTCCAGGGATGGGGCATCCACACCTTCTCCAGCCAACCTGTTCCAGTGCCTCACCATTCTCATAGTGAGTAATTTTTTCCTGATATCTAATCTAAACATATCTCCTGTCAGTTTAAAGCCATTTCACCTTGTCCTATCATTATCTGCCCCCATAAAAGTCCCTCCCTAGAGCAAAAACATTGCAGAGGCCATGCTTTCTGTTCCCAAGGTGTGAGTGTTGAACCCTGGGAGAGGTGAGCTTTCCTTGGCACTCCTTTCAGTATATATGCTGACTAGTACATATGGGTTTTGGATAAAGCATGTACACATCACTCTTATCCTGTTCAGGTGCAAAGGTATAAGGTTTTCCCCATGATAACACCAGTAAATAATCTGAAAAGCAGAAAAGAATAAATTCTAATGCCAACAAAACAGCCAGTTCTTCAGGAGATTTGCCATGGAGGGTAATCATGTGAGCATATCCAGCACTTTCAACTGTCTCAAATTGCTTGAAATATCAGGCTTAGGCATTTTGACAGGCTTCGTTTAAAATCTATGACAGTGGATTTGAATGCATTGACTACGTCACCCAGATTTTGTCAGATAGATCCCACAGCAGCAGCCAAGGGAAACACTGTCCTCAGCCCAGAGAAGCTGGATTTCAGAAATGTTATTTTCCTCCTTGATAGCAGAGGCAGAGGGCATTGTCAGGCAGGGTCAGCTCAAGACCATTTTCATTTAAGCCTTTTATGAAGCAGTGACTGTCAATGACAATGCATTCACCATCTGTGCAAATACAGATTTTCACCTCCAACACACTTCAGAGGCAGTGTCTGAATGACCTGACTTGAGAAATACTTTGCTTAACTGCCCATTATAATTTCCACAGGAGTCTGTTCTCTGGAGTCCCAGCTGTACAGCGACTCGCTTTTAACTGGGTTTTATTTGGATGTTGTAAAGAAGAGAGGAAAACCCAGTATGATAGGGATACAATATCTAGACTGAGCAAGAAATATCTGTATTTGCTGAAGAGGTGTGTTATTTCAGGATATTTTCACCTAGTCTGATAAAAATGGCATTTCTATAGAAACAACTGATGAAAAAAAAAACAAAGAGGAAATCCCATGCTAACTGTCAAAAGACAACATAATGTTTGGCAGATGCATTACTAGCGATGAGTAAATACTCTGCTGTTTTGGACTTTTAAAATACACAATCCTTCCCTTTCATTGACTTGGTTAAATCACTTCACATTGAGCATGGATGTGTGCTTTTTATTGGTGAACAAGCAGAGATTTGATTTAAAATATCCCTGCTTCACCTAGTCCCAGTGATGCCCTTTACTCATTGGGGTGGTGTCACGGAATGCCAGGGTTCCACTCCAAAAGTACATCAGAGCTGCAGAAAAAGTCACTAAAAGCCTGTGTGTGGATCTTTGAGGATATTTGGACATACACACCATCTCTACTCACTTTCATGTTCTCCCACAAGCAAGAAAGCTGCCATTGATTGGTCACGATCCAGTTTTGCTCTCATGTATGCACATTTCTTTAAGAATATGTTCAGTCTCTTTACTACCACAGAGAGCCATGATGTGTTGTGTGTGACAATGCTGTGTGTAAATCTCTTCTCTGCTGGCTCAGGGCTCTCACTCTTCCATACGGATTCCTGCAGACAGCGTTGATGAGCAGTGCATCCACTGCTTTGAGGCAGGATGTATTACTGCTCCTTCTGAGATCAGTGCGCAGTCCTTTGCAGAGTTAAACCTTTAGCACAGGTGGCAACTTACTACTGAGCACTTTGTTCTACCAGACTCAACTCTTTTTTACAAGGACTACAAAATGAATAGCTAGAGTGGACAGCCCATAGATCAGGTACACAAACAGTAAACAATCATGTTATAACATGAACTACGTAAGTGACTGAAGCCCCCACCCAACCTGACCCAAGAGGGTGTGAAGATGACCCAATGGCAACCACTTGGTAACGAAACAGCAAATCCATGAACAGCAGGAAGACCCCAGACCCTAACATTGCCATTGGTCGAGACTGTCATGTGAGGGATGAGGAGTTTAAATCGTAAGGGTATAACTGTCCAAGGATTTCTTTGTTCAGGGTCCCTCTTTTGAGGCACCTAGGTCAAGTTACCAGATATAGTGACTGATTTGTGCCAATAAATCTATCTGATGGAGATAGGAGCCTAGTGTCAAAAATTTCTTTAACAAAAGCTAACACAAGTAAGATTTATATCTTGGACTGATCCCTTATGAGAATTCATTTTCCATTCACTAGCAGACCTGTGTGCTGCCCACCACACTGCTCTCCAGCTGCTCTCAACTTCAGTTTCTGTCTTCTCGGCAGGAAAATTATCTGCTTCCACAGTCACCTGCTTTTTAAACAACTCATCTTAATATTTATCATCTCTGCAACATAGATAATACTGCTACACTTGCAGATTTACCTTTCTAATCCCACCAAGGCCACTGCAATATTGTTTTTGCTGTTCTGATCCCTTCCCTGTTACAAGCCAATGAGAAAGCATTCAGCTGTAAGGCACCCTGCTTCTCTCTGCTTTGGAAGACCAAAACCCTGTTTTTGAAAGTCACGTGAAACTGACTTGTGGCAAGATAGAAGAAGGGGATGAGAGAGCTTTTCAGGGCTTGTGAGAAGACTGACAATCTTTTAAAATCTCATAAAAAAGCTCTCATTGAGTGAGGAATATTTGAGTTCACCACCAAAGACTCCAAGAGATGCACTGCTGGGAATTTTTTTGCTAAAATTGCTTAGCAAATCCATGCAAGCATGTTGGTACTTATAATTTTATAGGATAAATATGAAGACACACAAGCATGATTTATTGATAGGGCATAAGCTATATATAGTGCCCTTAACTGTATTATTAAAACTGAAGGTAAATAATTAATGGAATGAAAGAAAGATACATACAACTCTGGCAGTTTTGATGGGAAGCATTCCTGTCTTGCAGTAATTAAAACGGAATATATTCTGAGTATGTTTGAATGTCTTTCTGGTAAAAAATATTAATTCCTCATTTCACCTGCATGCTAAGCGACTCTGTGTGTGGCCACAGAAGCTGTGCAGGCAGGGTGAGAGGAGTCAGGGAGGGAAAATGCTTGTGGCTGTCAGGCTTGAATGCCACACTCAGGGTAGGATTACCGTCCATGGTGCTGACCAGTTCTGTCGGGTTGACCCTCAGAGTAGTTTCAGATGAGGTGTAACTCAAATAACACGTTAGTTTTGCCAAGTTCAGTGTTGACCATGCCCATGAGAAGCATTTCAGAAGCGTACAGGCTGGATTCAGCAGCAAGCAAGAGACAAAGTTAATGTTTATATGATTAGAATCAGAGGAACTACTCAACCAAAGCAAAATTCAGTTGGTTATGTCTCCATAGACATTCTTCCTGGGTTTGAGAGGAAAAGATGGGCTCAAAGCAGGCCCTTTCAGGACTCAGGCCATCTTGTTTAGTGAATTGACTCAGTTAAAGACAGGTAGGGTCAAATATCCTGTAACACCTTTAAGGTATTGCTTTTCACTGGACGAAGAGTCATTTATTTACACCATTTCCAGGCTAACAACATTACTAAGGTGAAAGTGACCTTACAACCAGTTGTTAAATTCCCTAGATCAGAACCATAAGCAGTTGTCAGGCAGTCTGAGCAGTCCCAACGCTTCACCCTAACACGTTCCAACACAACCACTGCCACGGCCTCCCTGCCTTACTGTGCAGGTGGGAGAACTCAGCTGTGTTCATAGGGTCAGTGGGAAACCATTTCCAAGTTCAGCCCCAGGAATGCCTTGAAGTGGGAGAAAGAAGCCTTCTACTCGCACCGCTGCATCTGCCCCACCCTTTTGTAAAACCAGTGGTGCTCTAATGACCGGTCTGAAGATGAGTAGTGCAAAAACTAAAACCTTGGTTTCTCATTTTGCTTCAATCAGGGGCACAATCCGTTGATTTCATTAGATTTTGGAGCAGCCCTACAGGACCTTCACTGCACCAGGAGCAATGATACACAACAGCCAACAAGGCGCCAAAGGACACATTAAGCTCCCCACTTCAATCAGCCAGACCTCTGGCAGCAACAGAGTCCTGGAGCCATCAGCATGATGGGTGGTTCCACAGAAAATGGATGAGAAGCTGCTGCTCTTGAAGTTTAACTGCAAGAAACCTGCAGAATTATTTCAAAGTGATTCTTGCATCTCAAACCAGCATAAATTGGGAACAACAATATTAAGTGGCAGATGGTGGTGGTAGGGTAGCAGTTATTTTCAGTGAAATGGAGAATTTGACACTCCATTTCTCAGTAGGCATTGCTATTCCTCAGCTAGGTTTGACTTTAATATGATTCCTTTTGCTTCAGGGAGCGCAAAGCAGAGCTCCACCAGCTGATGAACTGCAGTCTGGCAGGGCAGCATTGGAGAAGCACTCCAAACACTCTCGAGGCTCCCTTCTGCAAATCTCCAAATGTAATTAACAGCAGATCTATTTATTCCTCCTGCTAGGAGCATCTATAAGCACACCAGATAGAACAGCAGTAACTGCTCAAACACCTCTGCCAGAATCATATGTCTCATCCTAAGGTTAGAATCAAGGTCACTCCTGGTTATGTAGCATGCCTAATGGGGCATCTTCACGTTGATTCCTACTTCAAGGAGTGCTCAATGACCTAAAATAGTGCAGTTGTCAACTTTACCATGTCAGGAACATGACTGCACATCAGACGACATGAAGTCGATGGAGATGTTTGCTGCCCTGCATTTAAAAAACTGAAATTTTCATTCCAATTTTTTATGAGTTAATCACAGCCCAGTTTCCCTGATAACGTAGTTAAGGCTGGCTGGCTGCTGACAGGATGAAGGATTATCTTTGTTTCTATAGATATAAGTGCTTTCAAACACCATAATGGATAAAACTTGCTGCTGATTGTAATTTTGCTTTAGTATCACAGCTTTTGGAAGGAATAAAAAAACCCCGGTGCTTCATTTCTTATGGCATCAGAGACCTTGCAGTGAGTCCTTCCCAAATAGTGAGCCCACCTGCTCCAGCCCAAGCTCCAGTGAGGATCTGTGCCTGTTCTCAGAGAATTCGTTTCCCAGGTAAAAAGGCTGAAAGTTGACCAAGCACTAAAATCAATAACCAACAATAAAATTAAAGCTCCTGCAAGTTCTGATGGGTCTCTCATAAGTCAGTTTCTAACAAAGCTTGGCACGTATTACAAACGAGCAACCAGACATGAATAATAAATTACAGCCACGGTCACAGAGCTTTATGTATCTGCTCTCCCGAAACACCTCCGGTCTCAGGCACGGCAACGCCCTCCGGTAATGACAAGGCACAGCTCCTGCGTTTCCATCAGTGCATTTCTGTGCGTGCAGACACTCGCTGCGGGATGCAGGGGCCTGTGTTTGGACCCACGGATAACGCCCGGGGGAAGCTGCCCGGCCCGCACAAGCCCAGAGCCGCGCACTCAGAGCCGCGACTCGGCGGCGGCAAGTCCCTCCAGGAGCCCGGGGCCGGGCAGAAGCAGCGGGCAGCCGTAACCAGAGTGCCGGGAACCAGGGCCGTGATTAATGCGTCAAAAGCCGCAATGAAAATTCAACTCCTGCAGCCGAACTCCCCGCGGGCAGCGGGGGCAGCGCGGGCAGCGGGGGCGCCGGGCCGC
>VWPU01001602.1:0-20111 GCA_013398955.1 Callaeas wilsoni | reverse complement strand
CGCGACCCGATCGCACGGCTCGGCGCCGGCCGGGAAGGGGGCGGACGGCGAGCCGGAGCGGGGTGGCTGAGCCGAGGGTACCGCGGGGCTCAAACCCGGTCCCGGGCGGGGCGGAGCAGGCGGAGGGCGCGCTGCGGGGCCGCTGCTGCTGCCGGAGCTCGGCCTTATCGCCGCCAGCGCCGTGCGGGTGCCCCGCACCGCCCGAGAACCGCGGCCGTGGCTGCCACAGGGTCATAAAATGCTGCCGGTGCTTCCGTCACCCGTACGTGAGGCACGGCATAAACCGCCCGCAGTTCACGCAGGCTGCTGCTTGTCTTGCCTTTAGCCTTTTTATTGTCATTCCAGATAAATTCAGCGCGAGGGATTATAATACGTGTGCCTCTGTTCCTTTATTTGTTGTCTTATGGCTCATTCTTGATCTCTGCAGGCTGTTGTGTTTAAGGGTGTTTAGTACTTAACAAGGGTAGCTGCTTCTAAACATAGGTTTTCTTGTTGTTTGACAATAAAAACCTGCTCATCCATTCACTGCAATGACTTAATTCCATATTCTGAAGAAGTCCTCTCTTACCTCATGCAGTGATCCACTTAAGGTTAGTGCTCTGGAGCGCTTGGAAAGGATCCCTCCATCTCGACAAAAGTTACTGTTAAGTCCTACACGATAAAAAATGCTGCTTCCTTTGTTGGTCCTGTTGTGCTGCTTTGAAAGTTGAACAAAACGAAGAATCTATGGGAAATCTTTGAGTGTTACACTCAAAACTGGCGTTCTTGGTTATGCTGCACTTTAAATGAACTTTGTCTGTGCTAGCATAGTGGACTTAGGGGAAGCTGAGCAAATAAGTGGCCTCTCACTGGACAAGTTGCATATACGGAAACCGATCATCTGTTAGGCTCCTTTTAGCTAGGAACTTTGAAAGATACAAAGTAACTGAGTGTTGAAAAATGTAGTAAACAAGGTTCTCTTTGTATAACTATGCACTTGCTTGAAATAGACTAATCTTACCCGTAGCTGCGGCTAATACCTCTTTCTGTATTTCTTATAATGTACTTATTCTATTTATTTCTCACTGTCACATTTTCGGTACTTGTGTTTGGGTTGGTTGCACTGCAGCGGTATGTTCAGTAAAAATAACTCACTGCATGGGAATTAAGTTCTTCAGTCATGGGAACGTTTCTGCTGGTCTGAGAGTCTGTGAAAGCTTACTTATACAAAACTAGATTTAGAGTTAGATTGAAGTTGGCAGTGCCCCTTTAAACGAGCCAAAAGTCCACTGCACGTTCATCTGCAGCTGCAAAAGTCACACTACAGTTAAGAAAACAGATATGTTTGTATTTAGCTTGCAGCTTGCTAAAATACTTGTGTCTAAGTAGATGGCTTAACTAGGTATGCTGGACTTGCATTCATTCATGTCTTAAATTACAGTTGGAAGGCACACCTTCCAGCTAATTGGTGATGTTGGTAATCCTGTAATTATTAAATTAATGGATGGGGAACTCCTCTTAAATGTTACAGGACAACCATAAATATTTTTCTTTTACCAGTTATTTCTAAGTATTTGTGCAGAAGAAATAACTAAGAGTTATGCTGCTGGTGAATTACATCTATCTCAGTTTCAATATTCAATAAATTTGGATACAAATCCTGTTTCTGAGTATCCTGTGTATGAAGAAAGGATCTGTAAATAGTGTGTAACTGTATATTCCTGGTCTAAACCTAAACACAGCTGGTTGAGGTCAGGATGACATTTTATTCTGAGCTTTCCTGCCTCTCTGGGTTTCAGATATCCTGCAAACATGCTTCACATGAGAAATCTCAGTTATTTCACAGGGGCAGGTCTCTTGATAAAGGCTCCAGCACCTTCACCTTGCCATGAGTGAACTTGAATTACTGTTGTACACATGGTAATGCAGAACTGGTGACACTTCTTGGAGAAAGCTGAGGCAGAACTGGTCCTTACTTGGATGTGTTCCTCCTTTCTTGCAGGATTTCAAAACGACTTCTCAGTCACTTAAGTAATCCATGAATGGATTAGGGTTTTTTTTTTTTCTCCTTTGCAAACACAGGGACTGTCCTGCTGATGTAATCTTCGAGTAGGCATCAGGGTAGCTCCAGGTGAAGGGAGAACTGTCCATGCTGCTGCTGTCTGTCCTTGGCAGAGGCAGGAAACTTCCACCCCCTGACTGTGTCACAGGAAATTGCTCCTGAGAGCAACAGCCTGCATGTACTGGTACAGCCTGATGTTTTAGGAATCTTTTCTCTGCCAGTTGATCCATGTCTTAACAACCTGGAGCGAGAAGAAAGCCCACCAGCTGGGTGCAGCTGTGGCTCAGGGGTGTCACCTGCTGTGTGCAGGGTCCTCACACAGGAACAGAGCACACACCTGCCTTGGGGGCTGCTCTTCCACGTGTGTGTTGTTAACACAGGGCTGCAAAGTGCAGCTTCCCCCGGGTACTGCGTTGCTGAGATGCTCCCGATGCGGACGTGATCCCTGAGATGTTTCCTGGGCGAGTGCTTTTGCTGCAGCAGATCCTAACAATAATCTCATCTTTCATCCAAAAAGGGGAGGAGGGAACAGTTCCCGCTGGTCAGTGCAAGAAGGGGGATTTTACATGCGCTCCCCTGGAGAGTTTTGCTTGCCCTTAGGTGTTTTCTCAGGTCTCCCAGCAGCACTGGAGTCCAGACCTGGCCCTTGCAGACTGTAGTAGGATGTAACCGAGATGTCAGCTCCAGGGATGCTGCTCATAATTAGGGAAGTGGAAATAAAGTAGCAGCAATACCGAGCCGGTGTTCCTGCTGCTGTTTGGAAATGATTCGAGAAGAGGCAGGCACTGTTTGTTTATTAGGAGGGGAGCCCAAAACCGTGGAGATAGAGCAAGAGGTAAGCTAGCATGGGAACATCAACTCACCACCCTTTCCTTCCTTTTTCTCCTCCTCCCTCCTCCAGCTGAATGACATCTCATGTTGTAATTGCACAAGGGAGAAAGGGAAAAGTGCATCTAGGAGAACCCAGGAACATACACACACCAAGGAATGAGATCTGCACATAAACGGTGTTTGTGAATGGTGTGAAAACGTTTGGATTTCAGCTGAGTGTTTGGGGCACACGATGAATTTAATTTCAGTGAATTATTTGTTGTCTGTCCCTGTGGATTCCTTCTAACGTTGAGTAGTTGGAGTATGGATTAATGAGTTGGTAAGGCTCTGAAAATATTTGGTTTCTGTGTGTTAACAGTAAACAGACATGGCTCTTCTCATTCTGCCTGTGTTGTATCTTGGTTTGAAGAGGCACTGTGGTACTGTTATGCATGGAGTGGCTTGTGATAGAAATGGAGTGCTCAGATATGGGAAGCAATTTAAGGAAGGGAAGGTTGCTCACCTGTGTGAGCAGCCTCTCTTCTGATATCCCTCCTTTTTTTTTCTCTTTTTTTTTTTTTTCCCTCTCCTTCGAAAGTTTAATCAAGCAGCAATTATTTGCCTTGGTCGCAAGAGGAAACTGAAGGATGTTTTTCTTTGGGTTTTTTTTTAGATATTGAAATTTACTCGATTCAAATGTATTCAGTAAGACCAGGAAAGGAAATGCAAGTTCTTGCGTTCCTAGACAGCAGTAAATTAACAATAGAACTATTTCAGCTTCAGGAAAGAGGAATGTATTTCATCCCACACTTCCTGAGGGGAGTTCTTAACTTTTCTGCTGAAGGTGGGCAGTAGCAGCATAGGTTTTTTGCTGAAGACAGAAACTTGATTGCTCTGATAGAGATCAACTGTTCTGAACCTGTTGTTTTTGCAATAGACAACATGAGAAACTGCCTTTCATTTTTGAGAAGGGACACTGAAGAAAGCTATGGAAATTGTGAGGAAAACCTTTTTACTACATTCTTGTCTCTCTCAGCCTGTCATCTCTTTCTTCCCAGATCTTTATCCTTGTTATATGTTAACCTTTTTCATTCTTTCTCCACAGAGTCTTTGAGATAGGATCTTTTGTGTCTAGCCACATGGTTAAAACTAGTCTAGGCTGCCCTTTCTTTGTCTGGATTTCTTCTTGACATTCAACTGTTCAAAACAATGATCACTTTTACTGAAAATCATTGCTATGTGGGACTCTACAGCTACAGACATAAGCTAATTTTCTTGGCCCTTTTGTGCTGTCATCTGGAGTGACATGCTGTGGAGCATTTGACTGTAGTCCCACCTGGTAATGCTGCTTGCTTTGAGGCGTTCAGTAAAGCCTTGTCGTGGCCTTTCTCTGCTTTGTTCGTGCTGAAGGAGGAGTGGCAGGAGATGCTTTTCACTCATGAAGAAGAGTCCCATGGATATCTCCGGTGCTGCCTCATCTTCTGCCTTCGGAGAAGTTCCTAATGCTCTCACCTGCCGTGAGCTGACTCAGCCAGGACAGCTTGGCACTGGAATGAACAGGCCTCTGCTTATCTGCCTCGAGTGGTTTTGCCTTTTTGCTGTGTTCTCTTCTTTCCTTGGATGCACTTGTCCAGCACTCCCTGAGGTGGAGTCTCTCTGTGCGAGAGATGTGTTTTCTTGTTCTGCTCCTATGTAGCATATTACATTTTGGAGCTCTGGTTTAGACTGATGATCTCAAATGTTATTGTAGGATACAGAACAAAGGTAAAATCTTTCAGTTTTCTGTGCTGTTTCCAACCTCAGTCCAGGAATATTTGTCTTACCTTATGGGTCGTTTGCTGTGTTTGCCTGCATTAGGATTCCATTTGCACAGCTTAATTAAAATCTGGGAAATATCCCATTTACAGAATCAACTTCCTCTTTGGCCAGCAGGAAAATTATTCTGTGTTACTGCTCTCTGCCCTGCTGTTTGGAAATAAGTCCTCTGAAAATGCAGTGCTTTGAAGTGAGGCGAGGCTTGCTGGGGGCTGATGTGGTTGAGGGAAGAGGACATTGCAGCGCATTGAAGGCTTCTAATAAATGTCTTTCAAGCTTTACTTTATGTCTTTTATTTTCATGGCTGTAAGATGCTTTGGAATGAACTTTGGGTGGTGTGTCTGATGAAGTCTTAGGGTATAATCTTCCAGTCTTCTAAGCAACTTTTGAACTGAAGTGACAATGGACAGCATAGCTTTTAGAATTACTTTAGATTACTAAGTTCTCTTTACTCTGAGTCTGTGGGGAGAGCTCTCACTGGAAGTGTGGGCAGAACAGCAGCATTTTTGTGGCATCATATCTCTGCCATACAAATAGAAGTGCTTGTGGCTGTGTGAGTCCTATCTAATATTTCTGTCTCTTTATGACCTGATGGAACTGCCCTGGTTGAACAGAATGGCTGGGAGCCCTTTTTTGCCTTCCTCTTGGTGTTCCTAAATACGTTGTGTAGACTTTCACAGCTGTTAAGAAGTCTTGTTGGGTCGGGTGTAAAGGACAATATAAACTCTGCTCTATTTTGTGATCTGCTGCAGCTTGTAGTGATTTGCACCATTTAACACTTACTTACGTGTTTTTCAGGGTTCATTAAAGAATTGAATCTAAAGGCAAGCAGAAGGCAGATTTGATTCTAACCCAGTTAAAGAGCACAAACCCAAATGATATCCATCCAGTGATACCCATGGGATTGGTTATTCTGGATTTTGTGTTGAGGAGTGTCCTCCAGCACTTCCATCACCGTGGTTATGTGACTGAAGGAATGAAGGGGAGGATGGTACACTTTCTTATCTCCTCTGTTCTGTAGCCCCTACAGAAAAGAGGAATGAGGGCAGATGTTTGCCTGGGAGTCTTGCTTTAAACAGTCAAATCTAACGACGTTTCACTGGTCTTTTTTTTTTTTTTTTTTTGGTGGCAGAAAATTTCTTTACTAGCAGTCTGTGTGCATGGTATATGGTACTCCATCTGGTATAAACAGAGTTCTGCTTCTGCTCCATTTGAGAATGTCTAATACGGTTTTTCTATGTCAGGAAGGGTAAACAGCTTTGGATAATGTGCCATGCTTTTGATGATTCACTTTGCTACACCAAATCCCTAATTCATTAATTAGGCAAGGTTCCCATTCAGAACTCTCCAGAGCTGTGCCTCTTGCTGTGCTGATTGTAAAGGAAGACTGGTTTGCAGTTAGCCTTTGTGTCCAGTTTCCCTGGTGAGCCTGGGAAGGCCAGTGCCTCGCTCCAGGTACTTCAGGTTTCTTCCAGATCTTATGTCGTTTGTCTTGCTGCTTATAAACAGAACCTAAACATACTGTGGACTTTCCAGGGGTGGTGGGGCTGCTTACACGTATTGGTAGCAATAGCCATGAGCCAGTAGGAGCAAGGAAGGTGTCCAGGACATGCCTCGTGGGCTGGGTTAGCTGTGCAGTTTGCTGTGCTCTTTTCTTGGAGGGGAATTGGTTAATGCTAATTTAGAAATGGTACGGTATCAGCTGTGATCTAAACCAGCTAAATTGCTTGCAGAGTGTCACTTGAGATGTTTGCTTCCTCCTTAGGAGAATTCTTCTGCTAATGTGCCCTTTTCTGGACCATTGTCTAGATGTCTCATCAGTCTGGAGTGGCTTGTTTTTAGTGCCATGTGCTCTCTGGAGAGTTTATTTTTAAATAGTTACTGAAGCAACAGTCTTTTAAAATGCTGCAGTGTTAGGGTAGAAGGAATTAAAATGTTTAGTAATCCTCTGAAAGTCTAGATTGAAAAAATACGTTTGTATATTCTGTTCTCTAAGGCTGGCTGAAACTGTGTTAAAAATGACTTGTTTACTTCATATTTTTCTTCCTCAGGACTCCTCTAGTTTAAATTGTATACGTTCGCAGACTGAAATATTGCCAAACCCAAATGTTTTATTTCAGGGGCTGCTGTGTGCTGTCCTTCATTCTGTGCTATAAAAAGATGACTTGTTTTCACCTGTGGTGAATTCTGCCATCTTAAGGTGAGCTTCATCTTGAGATAGTCACCTTGGAACTGTAGCTCCCAGGGAGCAGTAAGGTACTATTACACAAGAAAAATAAATTTACTTTTTTAAAGAGAAGCATTTTGTAAGTCTTCCTTCCTTGTGCCAAAAACCTGGGGACTTTACTGTTTGTACTCTGCCAAAAAAATTCAAAGAAAATGTTTTTCCAGAGGTCAGATTTCCTTATCATGTTGTACTTGTCCAGCATTGTAGCCATTCTAGTTCATGTAATATTCTGTCTAGATTGAAAGTCTTCAGATGAGTTGTGTCAGGACAAGAATTAAAGTTACTGTGTTAATTTGAAATCATATCATGTCACTGATAAATCAAATTCTTAATCGAAAGTCGCAGGATGTCACCTCCACATATAAGGGGTTGTCTTTTTCTTGGTCCTAATTCCTTTGCTGCTTCATTCCTGCACTCTCTGGCTATCACAAAAGGCCCTTTGTTGTTCATTTGACTGTTAAACTATGCTTATTTTATGCTTCATCAAACTCTCAATGCGCTCAAGGTTTATAATATCAAAAGTCTGGCTCTCCAAGGGTGAGAGAAGCTAACAGGTTTCATAAAGCTGTAGAGATCAACCAGCATAGAGGAAAACATCCCAGGCAGTCAAGACTTTTTTGATGGTAGTGGAAAATGGTGGTGAATTCTTCTTAGCAGTCATGCAAGCAGTGATGGTGATTTCTGGGCGTGATGCTTTCTCACACTCAGCAGCTGCCGGTGCATTCAGCTGTTGAGCAGAGTGCTTTGGTTGTAGACTTGGGAGAAAGCAAAGAATTTCGGAAACATGAAGTACACATCAAAGTTGAAAGAGCAGGTCGTGAAAAGAGAGGAAAGGACATGGCCAAGAAGGTTTGAGATGCACAGGTCAGATGTGACCCAGCAGGCACACTGGTCTCAGTTTTTCCTTTTCTTGGTGGGGTCACAGCAGAGGTGCATCTTGAAGGGAAGACTCCTGATGGACTGGGAATCAAGTGCTCTGAGATTAACACAGTAAATTAAGAGGAGTGTTGACTTCTTCTGTTGGGTTTGAGCGAGAATTGCCTTACAACGCCACGCTAATTACGGCAATTCAGGAAATGATTCACAAGAGTGGGTAGCTGAGCTTGGTTCTTCTAACAGCTGCCCTAGCTTAAGCTAGGTTGGTTTATTTACTAAATTGTGCTCAATTTGCTACAATGGCACTTGCAAATGCTCAGTGTTAATTCCTGACTTGACTGAATGGAGTCCTTTGACAGATGACAGAGAACGGGAGCAGGTTTCAGCCTGTCTACAAAGTCAGGGGCTTTGTTATGTATGTAGAAAAGATTTTTTTACAATGGTATGGGGTAAAAGGTGTTTCCAGTGCTGTGAATTAAATGCTGGATTGTTACATTGCATATTGCATGATATTAGTGGGGTTTGCTGTTTGCTTCACCGTGTAGGCTCCAATATGGAGAGAAAATAGTTAATAATTATCAGGGAATCTGAGAGCCAAGTAGATTCTGTGAGCCTGTTCTCAAATGCAGTAATGACTTAAAATATTTTTTTTTCAGGTCTAAAAAACCATATTGTTCTGTATCCCCAAGTAGAAATGCAAAAGATGTTAGTATTTCCATTTGATGGGATAGCTGCTGCTGTGTGAAAGACGAATTGCTGTGACATATTGGAGTTTATGCCACAGTTAAATTTGTGCAGTGTCTGTGGAGTTTGTTATGACAGCAAAATCTTTAGGTGGCTAGAATAAGGTCATGGGTGTGAGATTAACTTACGTACAGCAGTCCTTGTTGTGGAAAGGAATGTTTGGCAGGCATCAACTTTCTATAACCTGATAATATTCAGGTACTGCAGAAAAAAATGCTCCTTTCTGTGAAGGTCTTAGAAATGGTGGTAGTATGAACTCTGGCCACCCTTTTCAGCTCTGGGTTAAGAGGGGCTTTTCTTGCCAGGTATAGAAGGAAAACACGATGGACCAAGCAGGCTTTTGGTGTGCGTGTTCTGATTGGTGAGAACTTCCCAGAGCTGTGAAACGGAGCAGCAGCGCCTTGCTGGAGTCTCACCTGCAGGATCTGGTGTGCGTGTTCTCATTGGTGAGAACTTCCCAGAGCTGTGAGAACTTCCCAGAGCTGTGAAATGGAGCAGCAGCGCCTTGCTGGAGTCTCACCTGCAGGATCTGGTGTGCGTGTTCTGGTTGGTGAGAACTTCCCAGAGCTGTGGGACGTAGCGGCGGCTCTGTGATGGAGTCTCACCTGCAGGATCTGGTGGCTGCATCCTAGAAGGTTCATNTGTTCTGATTGGTGAGAACTTCCCAGAGCTGTGAGAACTTCCCAGAGCTGTGAGAACTTCCCAGAGCTGTGAAACGGAGCAGCAGTGCATTACTGGAGTCTCACCTGCAGGATCTGGTGTGCGTGTTCTGATTGGTGAGAACTCCCCAGAGCTGTGAAACGGAGCAGCAGCGCCTTGCTGGAGTCTCACCTGCAGGATCTGGTGGCTGCATCCTAGAAGGTTCATGGGAGGGCAGTGGGGGAGATGAGCTGCGACCTCTCCCAGCTAAAGCCCTGACTGTAAGGAGTTAAAACTTGGAGAGGAATGGACTGAGGTCAGCAGCACAGCTAAGTCTGTTCAGTAAATAATTTTCTTTGCATACTGCCTCCATTCTTTCACTCATTATTTGCTCCACTTATTCTTTTCCCTTCCTACACGCATGCAGGCCATTTTTCTGGCTGCATTATCCTCTCCTGCCCTGGTTCCCACCTTCCAATGGCCACTTGTCCGTGTGACCCACGCTCTGGCGAGATGGGTTCGCTGAGCAGGAACCCCCTGGCTCTGGCATGGACACCTCTGCTCAGCGTAGGAGAGCACGGCTGTTTTCCAGCTGCTCCCGCAAGTCTGCCTGCTCTGAGCACTGCAGTGGCTCTCCAGAATGCAGCACGCAGCAGGGAGAGCGCTCTTCAGCCAGACACGGAAGAATTCAGAGCTGTTGCCCACCTTTTTTTCCCCTTGGTGGCAGACTGCGAGCTTCTGGGTGAGTGAACATCTGGCGCACGGCACGCGCTTTTCCAAGGCTGCTGGGGAGATCCATTAAATAGCCCTGCTGTTAGAGAGGATTTGGGTGAATGTCAGCCGAAGCACTGGTTAATGCTGGAGTCTGCAAAACCTAGCAGGCTTTGCTAGGGCTTGGACAGGACGCTATGAAGAGAGAAAAAGCTTTTAAGGGTCCTGTATCTGAGGATCCACAGAAAACAGCTAGGTGAAAAAGTAGGATTTGGGGGGTTGAGTGACCTTGAATGTGTGCTGTAGTGAAACAATCCATGTGTGACTGGTATTTAGGAAAATATTTTCTGGGAGGCCCTTTTGTTAGGGGATAAGCAGTTTAAATGTCCTGCATTTGTTCAGAGATCTATTTTGATTTTTCAATGGAAGTGTAATAGGTGCTGCTTGTCACCTTCTGTATGTGATCTTGTAAATGCTGCTATGCCCAGGCTCCTGCAAGATGTGCTGACTCTCTTTTGTGGGTGTTAAATTAACTTAGGAAAACCCACACGGAATGAAATAGGTGCTTAGCAGGTGTACTGTAGCACGGCAGCTGTTAAGACAGCCCAGGTATAATCATAAATTTATACTTCTGGGTTTGAGGAGCTTTGGTTCTGCAGCCCAATAACTCTTGTCTGCTGTTGGAACACAGCATCTGTGTTCTTTCTCTTTCCCTTAGGGCACTGTTGTCTGTTTCATTCTTCTGAGGTTTTTTATGCTTTCCATTGTGCTTTGTTAAATAAAAAGGCAGCTCTAGAAACAAACAAACAAAATTCCTTTCTTGTTTGATTTCTGCTTTTCCTTTATTAAAACGATTTTCCTGCTTTTTCTGATATGGCAGCATTATTAGAACCAGGACTTTTCTCAACTAAGCTTTGTTGCTGCAGAGCCAGTGGGATAAAGTCAGCAGTAGTGCTTGCTAGGAGTTGTTTTTTACCCTTGGTTTAAATATTGATAGTAGTGGAGTTACAGATCTGAAGATACTAAATCAAAACCATTGTTCATTGTTTTCTAAACAGCCTTTAGACACAGCTTTCCTATGACTACATTGTGCAGTGAAGTGCATTCCTTTTCAGTAAATAGACAGGCCTTAAAGCCCTCAGGTTCTTCAGATCCAAAACAACAGCAGCCATCTCTAAAACTAAAAATACAAAAGGAAAAACAATGACAGGATCTTTAGGAGTGTCTTGGGCAGTGCCCCTGCCCTTCAGTTGCTTGGTTTTTGAATCCTGGGGTTCTGTGTCCTCTTTGCCTGCTCTTGTCACACAGCACACACAGCTGAGAGTGCAGAATCTCACCAGGAAACCGATCTGGGTTTAAAAATAGCCTTGTTGGAATAAAAGATGTGGAACCGGGTGGGTTTACTGTGAGATCCATAACTGCCACGGTGGCATTGCTAGTCAGGGAGGAGAATTGAGTGGTGAGTGACAAGGAAAAGTTGTTGCTTAATGATGTTGGGTTTGGGAGGACATAGTGCCTCTGGAGAAGAGGGAGGAATGTTCCAAGAGAAGCTTTTGTGAAAGAAAGAGGCAAGAGATGCAAATTAATAAAGGAGAGAAAATACATCTAGTAGTGAGATGAGGTGCAATAAAATCACCATTTCTGTTGAGCCATTATTCCTTTCCTACGTAGGGTTTTGGTTCCTAAGCTCGTATTCTGACTGTTCTGTGTCTCCAGGGCCCAATCTGAGAACCAAAAGGAGCAGTACTTGATGTAGTTTTCTGTTAGCTGCTGCCTGCTTTCCCTCTTAGCTCTGCCAACTGCTTCAGGTGTGCTCGGGCACTTGTGAACATTGGCACTTCTGCCTGTACCTGCTGTTTTTATAACAAAATTTGCCTCTTCCTGTACATGACCTCATAATATTTTTACTAGCAAAATATATGCTATTTGCTCATTCTTAACTACTACTGAATATGTAAAAAATTGAAGCTTTTGATAACTGGACGCATAATTGGATTTTCCTGTTAATTGGTGATTAGGAGCAGCTTGGTGAAATGTTGGAACCCTAAAAAGCTGTGTTCATTTTTTTTTTTTTGTAAAGTTAGTTTTCAGGTAGATATTTAAGTACTCACTTGTGTTAGGCTGAGATGTCTTGCCATGTAGTGCCCTCTTTTATGACTCCTTCTAAGGACTTGGCACTGATTCAGGAGGGCTTTTTTATTGTGGTGAGGTCTTGAGATGCTGAATTCATGTAAAAAGGAGAGGCAGATATGCCAGGGCTTTTGTGAGGCATTGGAATGGAATTGACTTCAATCCTGGCTGGACTCAGAGAATGACCTGTGTGAGTGCTCAAAGATGAGCAGCCACGCTCAGGAATGGAGTTTCTTGTGTCTCTGCAGAGAAACTTGAAACAAGATGCCCTTGCCTGCCTTGTGAAGGAGTGTGAACCAGGAGAAACAGCTCAGGAATGGAGTTTCTTGTGTCTCTGCAGAGAAACTTGAAACAAGATGCCCTTGCCTGCCTTGTGAAGGAGTGTGAACCAGGAGAAACAGCTCAGGAATGGAGTTTCTTGTGTCTCTGCAGAGAAACTTGAAACAAGATGCCCTTGCCTGCCTTGTGAAGGAGTGTGAACCAGGTGGGGTCAGCGCAGTCTTCAAACAAATTCTGGAGAAAAACCAGAGGTTCTAACCCTGTTAGGTCTGAATGCTACTCAGCTTTACAACGCCTAAAGAGAAGTTGAAAGGAAGCAAAACTGGATGGGAAGGACCCAGCTTGCTGTCCTGTTTCACCTGCACATGAAGCAGGGTGGACTCCATACCGTGCATGCTCCGTGCTGCTCAGGAGTGTGATATTGATGGTTGCTCTTCTGCCTTTCTCCTGCACTTTGCTCTCCAGGTGAGATCAGGCATTTGCAGCGTGACAGGGCTTCTGTCTGCAGTCTGTCCTTATCTAGGAAAGCAGCATTACCTTTTCAAGCAGTGAAAATACTGTCGAGCTAACATTATGCTGAAATTCTTTCATCTCTACATGTTCCTGCCCTTTACTAAATGGGTAATAGGCTTTGTCCCCTCAGTTTCTGAAGGGAGATAAATGAAATGCAGCATTATTGTTCTGGAGCTGACCTTCATGAGCGTAGACACAGTCTAGGGCTCGTAATATACTGATCCCAGGAAGAGGGAACCTTTTGCTATCTTGCAGATGTGATATATGTGTTTGTGGGCATGAATAGCAACTAATGAATATTTATACATGTACTAATGAAGTCCTACATCTGTTTTTACATATGCATATGGGTATGGACTTGCAAGATACCCGTGTGGGTGTGAATAGATGCAGGCCTGGGAAAATTGTGATAGCTTGTAACTGTGCCACTTGGCACAAGCAGTGTGTCCAAATGCCTACTTACAGAACAGTATGAAAAGGCAAAATAAAAATTTCTACCCTCTCATC
This sequence comes from Callaeas wilsoni, assembly GCA_013398955.1. NCBI lineage: Eukaryota > Metazoa > Chordata > Aves > Passeriformes > Callaeidae > Callaeas > Callaeas wilsoni. Next base: position 6,819 of record VWPU01001602.1, on the reverse strand, counting down.
CCTTCCCAAAAGAGTCATGAACTCTAGGGGGTTTTTTTATGCATAACTATCCCTTGCTGAAAATACTAATTGTGCTTCCTTTCTCTGGTGACTTTTTGAATGGGAGCTGCTATTGTGTGACCACTGTTCACTTTCCCAAGCAGGCAAACCTGGAAATGCTGCTTGTGGGAAAGTGAACGCTGTTTGAGTGAGCTTGAAACCCTTTTTAAGATACTGTGCAATTTAAAGTTTGGGTGGCTGGCGAGGAAGTTGGCAGTTTTGTTGGACTGCAGGCTGGGAGCTATTTCTAGGGTTGTATGCATTGAGCCCCTTCCCTGACAAAGATGCCTCTTCTTCCCTCTGTGCTTGTTTTTAAGAGCTTGGTGATTTACAGATGCATTATAAAATCTGACCTGCTAAAATTTGGGGGTTAGTCACAAGAATGTTTGTTTCTGAAGTGGATAGTGTGTTTTATTTGTCTACCTACAGTGTTCCTGAAGCCTTTCCTTGACACCTGTAGTGTTTCTTGAAATGTCTGTCACACGCGATGGCCCCCCATGAACTACTTCTGTTCCTTTAACAAAATCATGTTAGAGCAGGAGCCTCAGTATTTGATTCTGAAATATTTGTTGGTGGAATTATCGTTCTGATTTAAATGTTGAAAGAGTCCTGATTCATAGTTTTGAATGATTCATAGGACGGAATACAGATAAATTCTATTATTTTACTGCAGTCTAGATAACTTGAGAAGTAAGAATACAGTGTTCTGCTCTGTTATGGTCTCTTTCTTTATACTCTTGTTTTTAGAAGGTGTTTGACCTTTTCAGAGGACTGGCCTAGTGGAGGCAGCCTGTTTTGCTTTTAGCATTCACAGTATCTTTTTTTTAAACTGTTGTTTCAGTGTGTAGTTTATCATTTTTGTCTCAAGGTTTCTATTGTTCAAGACTTCTGTTCCTCAGGGCTGTCCCGAGTTAATTAACAAGCCCCTTTTGTAATTTTGTAACATTAAGTGTTCTTTTTCAGAAAACCAAGAAACAAATGGGTTTATGGCTGTTTAGTGGCTTTGTCAGTGTAATGAACACAGATCTTGAGTATGGACTAAATTTGGGTTCTTCCCTGCAAACATCCCAACTACTGCCTTTTTAAAAAATATGTAGGCTATATGATTAATCAGTGCCTGAACTTTATATAATTTGGCCAATCCTGGGAGCTGCACTGAAATACACAGTATAACAATTTTTGGTATAATTCTGGTTCTGGCAACAGTCATACCTGTGGTGCTTTCTCAAGGTGTCCTGCTACAACAGGTGGAAAAAAAAAAGGGAAAATCAATGCACGAGCCATTTCATACAGTGAAAACTAGTGAGTAAACAGCTGAATAACAGGAGTTACAGACTTGAACTGAATTGGAGTTGATATTTGAGGATCAATATGCCGTGAGTGAAGCAGTTGTTCATATTGGAATATGTTACATTCTGCCTCTGGCGTGAGAGTATGTGCTCCATCTAGTTCTGATGTTTGCCAGTGGGTGGATTTCCTCCCTGGAAATCACTGTGCCCTCGGGTGTACTCTTTTAATATCGGCCAGTCTGACTGCAGATCGTTTCTTCCCTGCCTGTTCCTGTGTGACTTCTTTCGTTTGTTTGTTTGTTTTAATTCCTGGTCACACAGACTTACTTGCTTGTCAATTAATTTATGGAAATTAATTTTACAAGTTGTCGGGTAGTGTCTCAGAGACCTTTCTTTGCGTGTTTCAAGATAACTGATGGAAAAGAGGGAGCTCAGTTTGCCAGGGCTAATGTATGGGTACTTGTGGAATTCTTCCTGCTCCTGCTGGGCATGCTAATAAGAATGAAATAGCAGTAAAAAGAAAAAAATGAAATTAGTACTACCGCCCTCAGAAGGGAAGTGAGCCCAGCAGCCTTATGTGGCTTCTGTCTTCTTATGCTGGATTATTCACTGTAGTAAACCTGACTTGTATTTTTATTGGACTTTTGAAGGAGTCCAGATTTTACAACTGTATTTAACACTTCCAGATGAGTGGGAGGTTCTCCTGTGTATGATATGTAGAAGCCCTCACTTTTGGTTTTGTAGAAGGATAATCAGTGAATGGTTCCTAGACCAGTATTGTCACTGGTGATGCCGCTTGAAAAGAAATTGGAACAACCCTTGGACTATTTTCTTTTACTTAAGAGCATAATGTGAGAGTGCGTGGTTTGCCAGCTGAAGAAAGTGTGTATGGTTGCTTTTTTTGGCTCAGTCCTGACTTCTTAAAACACTTAAATGAGCAAATGACTTGCCTCTTTCCCTGATCTGGCTAATTCTTTCACAGCCTCATCTGAGAGAAATTCACAGATTCCAAGCAGGCTTTTTTGAATGGCTGGCTTGCTGGACATGAAGGCACAACTTGGGCTTTTCTTGGTAAACAGCAGTAGTACAAATAATAATAATAATGATATTGTGTGCCCTAGCTGATATCAACCTGTGCTCTTGTAACTTCTCTCCTAAAGACAGAAATCCCCTCCTTGGTGGTTAGAGCAGAGCTCACACATCTAAGCTGGAGCTGCTGGTCCTGACTGGAGGCCTGGGAGGTGTTTATTCTGGGATTGAGCTGTGTCTTCAGCCCCCATATGCACTCCAGATCTCTGGTTAAGGGCAACTAAAAGCCGTGTTTTCCCATTTCTCTTCTGGTCTGTTGTAGTTGTAGCAACAATCTGCTGTGTGGTTATCAGGGAAAGTGAATCATTTACTTCGTGCTTTTCCAGTAGGTGCCAGTTTTCTGATGGTGGGAAGCAGAAGTTTGGATCTGAACTGTGAGAGGAAAGGGCTCTGCTTAGTTCTTACTGAAGCAGCTTTGGCTTTGGAGGTTTTATAGAGGTGAAAATTTCCTCTGCTGCTCCCTGGAAGAGCAGCTACTTGGAAGATGGTTAGTGTTCATGGTATGTTCGTGTTTTGTATATTTTGACTGAAAAAGGCAAGATACTTCCATTTCCTACTATTGTTGCACAGAGTCTAGAGCAGCGCTATCCAGTGCTTGCAGTTTGCATTAACAGAATTTTTTTAGTTGTTTTTCATCTGTTTGTGTATCTGCAGCAACAGTTACGGTTTCAGCTCTAATTTCTTTGCCCTTTTCCAGGTTTGTGCTCACTACTTGTGTTATGGTTAAGCAGTGGAGATTCATTGGCACATGGAAGAAATGCCCTTATCTGGACTGTTGTTTCCTTGAAAACACTTTACTGCTTACAGGTTTCCACTCAAGTGTGTGCCATGCTAACAGAGCGAGGGAAATTTCAGTGTTATTTTTGTCAGCTTGACAGTGTGTCATGTTCAGATTTTCTATTTGCATGGCTGGTTTTCTCTTGTGCTGAAAAGACATTTATAAACTTTGCTAGAAGAAGAGAACACACTGGGTTCAAAGAAATGTGATCGGAATTAGGGCATGCCTGCAATCTGATTTGTAGAAACACTTCTGCCCATGGAGTCCAGACCTGACAGCTGGGGAGAGCTCATCTCACAAACCTGCATTTATGGCAGTGCTGTTTTTCTCCTATGAAACAGAAGCACCAGATAGTCACATTTGACTTGGTGGGGTTACTGCACCCTTTGGCTAAGGGCAGGCCTGTTGACACTAGCCCAGTCCTGACACAGGTGCCCTATTCTAGTATCTTCTTTAAAAAATGATTTTAGGCGTTGCTTTCAGCAACAATGTGCACACAAATCCTGTCTCAATAAAACCTGTTTGCTACAAACGGAAGAGAAGTCTGAAGCATGCATTAAAAACATCACTTTGAATGTGGTAGGATGGAATAAGGGAGTTCTAAAGAAAACTTCTGGGTACTTAATTCCCTGCAGCCATCCCTCTAAGTGGGAAGGGCACAACTCCTTTTTGTACTTTGCAGCGAGGTGTAGAAATGCAGCATCTCTGACTGCACAAAATAACAAACCTTTTCCCATTCCGTTCCCGGGGAATGCTCTGATGTTTGTGCTGTTATCTCATGTGCCAGGGCTATCTGCTTTTCTGGGCCACAGCCCATAAACCAGAACAGCCGCTTTGCCTCTTGCTCTCAGCCTTTTCCCTCTGCTGTCAGCAGAGCTCCATGTTTGGAGGAGCACAAAGCGCTCTGTGCGAGGAAGATAACCGTGGAGTTGATGTTTCTAGGAGAGGGCTTGGCTCTATCGCCGGCTGCTGTCAGCTTGCCCTGGACTTTGTTACAGCACTGATAGCGCTCTCCAAGAGCCAGATCTTTGTGTCCCTGTGTTGAAGTGCTGCAGACTGGCTGGGGAGAGCTGTGTGCGCACAGAATGTGTTGGTGCGTGTGTATCCTCCTCTTGAGGAGGGCGGCGTTTAACCACAAAGTGAATTTATACGGCTCGTGTGAAGGTCTGGACTGGCATCCGTAGCAATAAGGAAGGTTGGTGGCATGGGCTGAGGCAGATGGGCGCAGGGCACGCAACAGAACTTGGCTGAGGATGTTCTTTAGTTTGGGATTTGCGGCAAGCGCCCTTGCTTAGGACTTTGTCATTTTCCTGTGAAGGTTTCCGGCAGTGTAGATACCTGTATGAGTGGAAGCTGTCCTTACACCCATCAATGATATTGGTATCATCCTAAAATGTGAGAATGTAATGCTCTGCACTCCTAGGTATGGTCCCAGTCTCTGAGGAAGCCTTTCTAGACTTTAGGAACAGTTTCAGCAGGAACAGCTGGTTGTTTTTTGGGGTTTTTTTTTTTGTGGCATGGCATGCTTCTGGTAGGGCTTCCTGGAGGGCCTGAGGAAAACATGATTCAGATTGTTGTAAGACTCGGTGGGATTTAGATGTGCAGCTATTGCAAGGTCTTCTGAAAAGAGCTCATCTGATAGACATTTATAGGCCTCTCTCAAAACAAATGGTTAGAGGTGAAATGTGCATTTTTGAAGAACTGGCTAAAAAACTTTGGTTATTGTAGAAGTACTAAAGTGCCTTAAAACCAAGGTACCAGCTTTTAAAATTTGGATGCCTTCGTGTCATAAAGCCATCTGTTATGTCATTTAGTAGCTCTGGCAATGTGATTAGGGTAATTTGGTAAATAAAGGGTTTGGTGTTAGGGGTTTTTTGCTTTTTGCTCATGATTTATCACTTTCAAGGAATAAATTGGTAGACACAAGAATAAGCTTGAAGTTAAATTCAGTCATATGATGAGAAGCTTGAATCCCTGAAAACCTGTGACTCTGGACAAATTGGTTTGTTGGAAAATAAACCTGATCACAGGAGTTCTAGGGTTGAGCATACAGAGAGGGCTTTAAGATCTTGCTTTTAACTCCTGCCTCTCAGTTTCTCTGCTGATGTTCTGTCTCCCTTAGTTTTTCCAGCATTGGTGCTAGTGGTCCCCATTGAATCTTAAGAATATTCTTTCACAGGTCAAAGCCTTGGACTCTGCTTCAGCAACCCTCACTTGCTGTGGCTTTGTGTGAAACAAAATATTTTATTAATAAGGCTCCATTAGTTGGAATAAGTTGTTGACTTTTCAAAGGAAAGATGGGATAGACACAGAGAACTCTACAGTGAAAGTTCTGAAAGTTCCTTTTGGAGGACAATTTTGTTTGTGTGAGACTTAGGACTACTCTGATGGTTTTGCACTGTGCTCAGAGACTAAGCCTTGGCTTCTGTTCACTTGCACAGTAAACCTGGAGATGGTTCTCTCTGAGGTTGGTCCCTGTTGATCAGACTTCACAAATGGATGTAGCAGGTGCATAACACAAGCAGTTGGGTCTCAAATATTGGCAGTAGAATTTATTCAGTAACTGTTAAGTGAAGATATTTTCTTGTCTAAGAGCCTGTTAATCCACAGTTATACAAATATCTTGATGGAGATTTATAGGATGCAAGTTGAAGTCTCCCCGTGGAATTGGCCTGCTAGCTGTGAATTCTGTAATCTTCCTGCTATAAAACTACCAAAGTGATTCAGTACATAGTGAAGCAAATTTGCGAATCCCTTGTCTACCCATTGCCCAGGCAACTTCTGGTCACGTTGCTCCTCTGGCTGGCTCTTTAGCTAAGAGTTCTTTGAAGACTGTAAGTAGTTGGTTTGTGGCCCTGAAGGGAGATTATCCTTCTGTGCTTGAGTTCAGGAAGCGTTGGAGTTACTGCCTCCTTCAACTCTCCTTGTCTTAAAGCAGTAGGAATATGGGAAAGACTACACTGCAACTCGTGCTGTTACGATAAGCTGGGGCTTCATCCTTCTAGGATGTTATCAGTGTTATTTCTATCACTTTATCAAGTGAAGTAGCCTCTTCAAAGCACCCCAAGTCATGTTTATTTAGTGCTTACTGTAAAGCCTTCCTTCCGGATTCAGGAACATGCCCACAAGGACTCTTTCAAGTTCAGGGTACAGTGAGGTTATTGTGTAGGAGAGCAACAGGTTTGCTTCATGCTCACTGAGTGCTTTCTAAGTGCTTGTGGTGCTTCTCAATTGAGAGAAAATATTTGGGAACTCATAAAATCACAAAATGGTTTTGGGTTTGGAAGCAACCTTAAAGATAATCTAATTGGGACCCCCAGGAAGAGCTGGGGAGGGAAGCTGTGCTGTTCAAAGAAGGTTATTTATTAACATCACCAGAAAAGATAGGCCAGGAGAACAGCTTGGGTAAGTCTGCTGGTCACTGGTGCTCTTTGCTTCCTGACTGGCATCGGGCTCAGGCTGACGTAGGGGAGTGACAGCGGATCTTTTCCTTTCCTGTGCAAGTAGGGTTTAGGTTAGATACTAAGAAAAACATCTTTACTGTGAGGGTGGTGAGCCACTGGAACAGGTTGCCCAGAGAAACTGCGGATGTACCGTCCCAGGAAATGTTGAAGGCCAGGTTGG
>VWPU01001601.1:0-22104 GCA_013398955.1 Callaeas wilsoni | reverse complement strand
AGCGGCGGTGGCGGTGGGTTCCCGAGGCGGCCGCGGGACTGCGCGGCCAAGGGCGCCCGGCGCCCGCGCTGCCTCCGTGCCGCCCGCGCTGCCCTTCCTCAACATGGCGGCACGGGGGCGCCGCTTCCCCAGCCTCGGCCAATCAGCGGCGAGGCGTGGCGGAAGCCGGGGCGCAGCCAGCCAATGGGAGCGTGGCGGGGGCGGGGCCGCGGCGACAGCGGCGGCACGGGGTGAAATTTCTGGAAGGTGCGGCCGGAGCGGGGCCGGGATCAGGATCGGGATCAGGATCAGGGTCGGGCCGGGGGCGGCGGGCGGTGACGGCCCCCAGCGCCGCCGCCATGAATCACAAGAGCAAGAAGCGTATCCGTGAGGCGAAGCGAAGTGCCCGGCCCGAGCTGAAGGACTCGCTGGACTGGACCCGTCACAACTACTGCGAAACCTTCCCCCTCAGCCCCACCGCCTGCAAGGTGCGTCGGGCGGAGGGGAGCGGGGTGCTGAGGGGATAGAGGGGGATGGGGAATGGGAGAGTGGGAACGGGGAATGGAGGGAGGGAAGCGGAGAATGGAGGGGGGCGCGACTGAGCGAGTCCTGCGGGAAAAGGAGGAGAGACCTGAGGGGAACGCGGGGCGCCTGAGAGAACTGGGGTGGGGACATGACTAGGGGGTTGGGGAGCCCTGAGGGGACAAGGATGAAGGAGGCGGCTGAGGGGATTGGGAATGCCTGAGGTGAAAGGGGAGCTGCGGGACCTGGGATGGGAAGCGGGAAGGGGCCCGTTCCTGAGGCTGGGGTCGCCTCCGAGCTGGCGGGAGGGAGAGGTTTCGGGAGGGAGAGGGCTTTCTTCCCTCCACGTGGCGAGGGGTGTGGGAAGGTCAGGGCCCGCCGGGATGGGACGGGCACGCACATAATTCCCAGGAGCGCTTCCCCGTGTCCCGAGGGGGTGAAATGCAGCAGGGGATGTGTCAGCCGAAAGGGCAGGGTGGCCTCTCGGCGTGGGGAGCTGCCTCGGTGGGGATCAGTGCCAAAGGCTTCAGGCTGCTGGTGTCACTGATGTGTGCAGGGAGCGGGCCAGGAGAAATGGGGCTGCAGCCTCGTGGAGCTTAAAATAACGCAGAGGCATCTCCATACCCTCGTGGTGTGTGGAGCAAAGGATATTCGTGAAGCTCCCTCGCAGGCAAGCGCAGTCCTAGGACGTCAGTCTGTCCTAATATCTGTCCTGCTTTCCTCCCTTGGTTTCACAGGATAACGTGGAGAGGGCAGATGCACTCCAGTTAACAGTGGAGGAATTCGTTGAGCGTTACGAAAAGCCTTACAAGCCGGTGGTGTTGCTGAATGCTCAGGTGGGCTGGTCTGCCCAGGAGAAGTGGACGCTGGAGCGGCTGAAACGCAAGTACAGGAACCAGAAGTTCAAATGCGGGGAGGACAATGACGGTTACTCTGTGAAGATGAAGATGAAATATTACATAGAGTACATGGAAACCACACGTGATGACAGCCCCCTCTACATCTTTGACAGCAGCTATGGAGAGCATCCCAAGCGAAGGAAACTCCTGGAGGACTACAAGGTCCCCAAATTCTTCACTGATGATCTCTTTCAGTACGCAGGGGAGAAACGACGGCCGCCCTACAGGTAGAGTGATAGCAAGACAAAACCGGGTGTTTTCCACCTCATTGATTGTTCCTAAATACCTGGGATTGTCTCACATAAAAAAGGGATATTTTTACATCATCTCTAAAATGAGTGTACGTCTGTAATCCTGCAAGAGAAAAGGGCAGATTTGTGTATCACAATTTCTCCTGCCACCAGTGTTGCTACAGGTTTATGGTCTGGTTTTGTTTTTTTTTTCATTCTATTGAGTCAGTTTACATCGCTTCTTAGATTTTTCAAAAATTACATACTTACTGAGAGTTATAAAGATCAGTTTCTTGCTGTGTGTGCCTTCTGGTGTTCAAATTTTAAATACCTCAGGAATAGCTCCTGGGTTTTGCACCAGTGGCTTATGTACAGTGTGGAATTCTGTTTAATTATTAGTCAGTCCTTTTAAGGTAAAGATCTTAAGGTAGATTAGGATCTAATGTGGGCACTAGCTCCTAGCTCTCCTTCAGATGGTTTTGAGAGAACAGTATTTCACCTCTGCTTAGTCTTTTCAGCTCTTCTTATTTTTGCTTGAGATCGGAAGAGGGTGAAATGACATTTCATTTATAAATTCAAATGCAGCAGCCTTGTATTTGGGCTTCTAGATAAAAAAAGCCATTTTTATCTATGTTACTATGACACTTCATAACAGTATGAGCATAAATTGAACCCTCCCAAGTAATTAAAGTCTTTACAGCGACATTATAATTGTCAGACAATGCTTGTTGCCCTTTGAGTGATATGAGGCTGTGATGTGGTTTATTTAAATAAAATTGAGCAAGAGCTCAGGAGTAATGGCACTTTCCTCTGCACTCTCTCCTGTGTCTGTAGTCCAGTTGTGCTTTTGCAGGAGTGAAGCAAGAACGTAATTCCATTTGAGATCACTGAAGGAGGTGTTTTTACAGTGCTTTTTGTAATTCTCTCCTAAGAACATACAATGCTGTGATGAAACACAGAACCACACCTGGTGTGGTCTCTAGCAGAAACTGAATACACTGAATGAACTAGAGATCATTTACCCAAGTTAGAGGTAAATGAATCTGGTTGTGACTCATTTATTTTGCTGTCTGTGTCCCCCACACCCTCCCCACCTACAGGCACATGCTGAGCTCTTTGCTTGTGATCTTGGCATCCAACTTCTTGTATTTTGTTCTGGAAAATGTGGGGTTTTTTCAGGCTGTTGAAGTTTTTTGAGAGCCGAGTGATGCACGAGAGCACAGTAATGCCTCCTGGAATTAGAGGGTTCATCTAGGTCCAGAAATGAGTGTGCAGTACTTTTAGAGCCTAATTGAAAATCTGGCAGGAAGTGGTGCTGGTTATATGAGGAGGATACAACCTGTACAGGCTGATCTCTGGATTTAGAGGTGTGTGACAGTGTGTAGACCTTAAAAGAAAAATTGGTGCTGTTTAGGACATGTTCCTCTTTAAAATAAAAACAGTAATATTTGGAAGCCCTTTACTGAAGCAGCTATTTTAATATGGGGGAGGANGACAGTGTGTAGACCTTAAAAGAAGAATCGGTGCTGTTTAGGATGGGTTAGGACATTTTTTTTGGCATTGTTCCTCTTTAAAATAAAGACAGTAATTTTTGGAAGCCCTTTACTGAAGGAGCTATTTTAATATGGGGGAGGGGGCTGGGGTTTGCTTTCAGACTGAATTTAGGAGTCGTGAAGTTTTTAATGGTAAATTCGATGTCTTGGTGCAAACTGTGTTTTGTTCATTGTAAGTTAAATATTTGGAGGAAAGTGCTGGTAAATGACAGTGTTGCTACATAAGGGTTTTAAAACCTTCTGTGTGTGTGTAGATTCAGGTTATTGTCAGAAAAATGGTATTGAGCAGTGCAGCTGTCTGTGCCAGACAGACCTTCATGTGTATAATTTCTTTTGATTTCTTAATGAAAGCCTTGACTGTTCTACCTGTAGTTTAATCGGCTTTCTAAGCATAATATGAATCTAAAGAGAAAATTGGCAATAGAAATGACACACACCTGCTTATTTACAGCTCCTTTGTGAAGCAGGAAGAAAACAGCTTGATAATCAAACTTTACTGTCCTAGGATTGATGCTGGCAAATGATCCTTCAAAACCAGCTTGATTTACACCTGCACTGGAAAGGGGAGATGGAGAGCTTGCTGCATTTTCTGAACCTTTGCATTCCTCTTGCTGGGCATCACCTGCCTGTCACTACACCGTGGAGGGATTGTGTTGGTGCTTTAGTTTCTGCACTCTCTGCTGCCAGTTAAACAATTATTGTCATTCTTTCCTCTCGATTCCTGTTATGAAGTCACCTCACAGTGCTTTTTCTGGTGTGGTTGGTCTTACTGCTCTGTTCCAGGGGAAATGAGCAGTTGAAGGTGCTGCTGCAGTTGTACACATACAGTAGATAAAGTCCTCCACTGGGAGAAATAAACCTTGTAAATGGGCAGTGGGACTATAAACCTCAACTCCTGAATGGGCACTGGAGAATAAGCTCCGTGTAGTTAAGTGTTGGAATGAAAAGCCTCTTGTGAATGAACAGAAGGCGCAGAGAGAGGCCAGCGTTGCATAACTTTCTCTGTTCCTTGTGTTGCCTTTTGTTCCTCATTGTTCTGCACTTCTGGATCTGTTTGAGCAGCAAATTTTAGAAAGCCATAGGAGAATCCCCCTGCCTAGGAAGAATCCCAGCACAGGCTGTTGGGACTTTATCACGCTCATAAACTTTGAAATCACCATTTTATTGAACTGTTTAAAACAAAATACAGCTATGACATACAAAAAGTCATCTTCACTTACTTATCTCACAGTCGTTCCTGTCCCAATTCATATTGATTTTTAGGTTAAGCTCCTGTTATATCTTTTTGCTGCAGTGTGAACTTAACAAAATCAAAAGGTAAATGAAGGAACTGTAGTTACTTTAATTTCTAACTGAATGTGCAATGAACAGCTGTAATTCTCTGTCTAACATGAAGAAAGAGAGCTACCTGCCTGCTCTATGACTAAAGCACTTTTCTTTCCCCCCGTGCAGATGGTTTGTGATGGGCCCACCTCGTTCTGGAACAGGGATTCACATCGATCCCTTGGGAACTAGTGCATGGAATGCCTTAGTCCAGGGACACAAGCGTTGGTGCCTGTTCCCGACCAGCACTCCCAGAGAGCTGATCAAAGTGACCCGGGAAGAGGGAGGGAACCAGCAGGACGAGGCCATCACCTGGTTCAATGTCATCTATCCTCGGACACAGCTTCCCACCTGGCCCCCCGAGTTCAAACCCCTGGAAGTCCTACAGAAACCAGGAGAGACAGTCTTTGTGCCAGGTACGTGCAAATCTCTCCAGGAAGGAAATCTGGGAGAGGAAATACATTTGTAATATTCGTGCGTGATATTTTTTATACAGCCCACCTCTTACAAAACAAACTCTCCTGAGCTCGTTTTGAGACTATTCAGTTACTTCCTGAATGTCCCAAAACATGTGTGACCCGTGGCATAGGATTGTATGTGGAACAGATGGCAAGACAAGTGGGACTTGAATTACAGCATCACAAGAACGTGATCCTGAACTAAATTGCAGTAATAGGAAGCTGTCAGGGCATAAAATAATGGCATAAAATAGTAGAGGTGTTTGAGCCCCAGTAACTCAGACGAAAATGCTGGAGTTTATACACGCTGGAGCAAATTCATGAGTGAATTTTGCATGTGAATTTTTCTTGGCTGTTGGAAATGAACTACTTAAAGGCACTGACACCTTCCACCCACCTCTCTGTGGTTATGCTTTATCTTGCATTTGAAATCAAAAGCTAAATAAAACTCTGCTAAAGATGCCCTTCTCTCTGAGTGGCTGCACGCTGCGTGCCCATTGTAAGCGGGGGGTGAGGTGAGTTCAGTGCCAGATTCTAACCTCTGAATTTTGTGTCATTTATGTGCAGCACAGCCCAGAGTTTCTGTCCACATTGCTTGTCTCTAACATCCAGCTGACTTGGTGTGTGAAGGGTGCCTTGTGATTGTCTTGGCACTTATTAGTGACTCCTGAGTGTACCTTCTGTTAAGAGTTTGTAGCTGTCGGGTTCCATTAAACTGTTCCCTCAGTCTTTTATGAGCCTGTAAGTGGGTTGTAAGAACTCCACTATTTTTATCCTCTGTGGAGAAACAATTTTGCATCTATTTTTACATGAAAGGTTAGTCTGTAGTCGTAAGAACCTTACAAAATCAGCGTGGAAAGTGCTCTCCAGCTGAACAGAAAGGGCCTCTGTGCAGTCTGGGTTACAATGGCTGTTGCTGTTAAATAAACCATCAGCAGCCAGCGTGGTGCTGTCAAGTCACATCTTCAGTCCTGTGTGTGAGCTGGGTAATTTGGTCAGAGCGTGGAGCAGCCTTCTGTGACAAGAACCTGTCAGGCACTGGGGTGAGAGCTGAAATAAGACTGAGGAGAGATGATGTGTTGGCAAACTCACCTGGGTTTGGGAGATAATGTCCGGTTTCCATCTGCGCTATGGGAAAGATGTTCTCGGCTGTCCTTGAACTTGCTCTCTGCCATGCAGCCACCAATGGTCCCTGGTGTTGTGTTTTAGGTGGCTGGTGGCACGTGGTCCTCAATCTCGACACAACTATTGCCATCACACAAAACTTTGCCAGCTGTACCAACTTCCCAGTGGTGTGGCACAAGACAGTAAGAGGGAGACCTAAACTGTCACGGAAATGGTACAGGTAAGAGATTCAGTAGCTTTCTTTGCATATTTTCCATTGGAAACAAAACTTAAAAATATTCATTAATGTGCAGTGTTGCAATTCAAAGGCTAACCCTGAAATTTCAACTGTATTTAGGATCCTAAAGCAGGAACATCCTGACTTGGCAGCCTTGGCTGATTCAGTTGACCTGCAGGAATCTACTGGTATTGCTTCTGACAGTTCTAGTGATTCTTCCAGTTCCTCAAGTTCCAGCTCCTCAGACTCTGATTCAGAGGTAATGCTTTTTACTGCAATAGGTGATCCATATGCTGCAACTACATTGTTTTTCCAAACCTCGTCATGTGCCTTCATCCTTATATTCATGCCTTATGGAATGAATCAGTGGAAAGCAGCTAAACAAATGTACATGGTAGAGGAGCCTATGACCTTAGCAGGTTCTGTTTGCTGAAGCCTCTCTTTGCATTGCTGAATGGATTCAGTCTGTTTGATCCATATCTGTATTATATATGAATCTGTCACCCATTTTGCTTGTGCAAAATGGCTGCAAAATGAATGTTTGAAAAATTGGGAGAGGGAACAAAATCCAAAACAGATCAGTTGTGACATGGGACTCTTCTCGACACCTAAATCCTTCAGAAGCCAGAGTCTTCTCTTTGAAGACGAGATCCTTCTAGGGACCAAAAGGAACACATTCATTGTCTTGCCTCAAGTCAACTTTAATCAGTGATGAAATCTAGGAACGTTTTTGTTCTGATTTTTAAATGCTTAATTTAAGATTTCTTTCATGTGTCTTAACCTAAAACAGGACATTATCTGAACATTATTATTGCTCAAGGTTGCTGAGTAGCTCTTGTGGTGAAATGCACAGCACAGGCAGTTCATGAGGTTCCTCTGAATTGTGGTTTCATCTTTCCATCCTTCAGTGTGACTCTGGCTCCGAGACTGAGGGGATGATGCACCGGAGGAAAAAGCGGAGGACGTGCGGAATGATGGGGAACGGGGACACAACTTCCCAGGACGACTGCGTGAGCAAAGAGCGCAGCTCCTCCAGGTGACCCCGGGGCAGCTGTTGGTTTTAAACAAGCACAGGACAATATGAGGGAAAGCTGGCACACTTCAGATAGGGGATTCTTCAGGAGAGGGGGATGGACAGCAAGGGATTCCTTACAGGACAGAAAGCAGTTGACCAGTGGTATCTTCCGTCCTTGAATTATTTTAATTGTTCCAAATAGAAAACTAAGATTATTGATGGTTTTTTAAAAATCAGGGGTTTTATTTAATAAACAGTTTTATTACTTTTCCTAGTTGTCTCTTTTAATAGATGAAAGGATTTGATTTTATCTTTGTTTAATGGGAGAGGTGGGATGTTTTAACTGCTCTTCAGAGAGCACAAGTGAATAGTGAACAGTTAAAGGTGAATAATGATCAGGCAGCGCTCAGGTTCAATGTCTTGTTCAAACACAAAACTTTCAAGTAGTTGTATGGTTTCTCTTACTGCTGCCTGGGTTATTTCAATTTGTTCCACTGCTTTATCTGTTAAAGGCAAAATTCGTCCCAAATTCCAATGTCTGTGTTTACATTTTAAATAAATAAATAAATACATAAATATCGAGCAAGTTTCAGTCAGTGTGGAGGGAGGCAACATTAATATTGCAAAATCAAGGATAGATATGCTTAGGGTAAAGTTGCTGAGGAAAGCAGTTCTCTGGACTGGTCAGGTTAAAAACAGTGGAACACTGGGAATCTGGGAGTATACTGCAGGGAAGAACTTAAACATTCTTTGCTAAATGAAGCATTTTTCTCATATAGCAGAGGCTTGCCAAAATTCTTCAGCAAATTCCTTGCAGCTTGGTTAACCAGTGCTGCTGGATTGGCTGCCTGCCTGCATTAGAGTGCTGGCCAGTTCTGAGCTCCTGGATGCTCCAGGTTTGGCATGGATGCAAGTGCTGTGGTGGCTTAGTGTGTGGCTTGCTAAAGAAGGTGTGCAGCAGTAATTTACCTGAGGAAGTCCATACTCCAGCATGATGCCTGACTTCCCAGTGTAGGCACTGCCTGAAGACCTGTGTGCTCCTGTAGATTGCTCTCTTGCTTCCAGCAGTTGCTCATAACTGAATACAATTGAATTACAAGTACAGAGCATCATTAAAGGTTGGGGAGAACTGTACTGACTGCTTATTTTGCCCTGGAGGTTTCCACAATTTGCTTGTTATGACATTGTCAAATCCCGTTTCAGCAGCCAGTGTGACTTCAGGCAGGGAATGAGCAGCAGGAGAGAACAAACCTTAATGCAGACCCTGGTTTGAAAAAAAAGGCTATAAAAATGCAGATCACGTTGCAGATCTGTTCTTCTGAAGAACCCGTGCATTTTTAAATTATTTGCCATTCAAATTTTGAAACGAATACCCTAAATATTAAAAATTAGCACCTTGCCTAGAACATTTGCTTTCTGGGTTTCACTGTTCTTCCTCCTGTATGTTGATCGTTTCACTCTGTGAGGGTGGGTGGGCGTTCTATTCCAGCTGCGTGGTGGCTTAGTTGCTAGAAATGCTTCCAAACATGAAATCTTAACCCTGCTTGTACAATGCTGGAGGGAAAACAAGCCTGAGATTAATCTGCATGCTGGGATCTTGTGCCCTCATACGAGGGGAATGCTCAAAGGCAGTTGTACCTTTTTTTGACAGGATTAGGGAATCTTGTGGAGGCCGCAGCTATCCCTGAGGGATAACACCACCTGCCCAGAGGCAGCTGCCGATCGAAGCTCCGTTAGCAGCCAGCCAGCTCTGTTCTACCCCCTTCTGCTTCTATTTCTCACACTCCTTAAGTTCTTGTCACTCTTCCTCGATCCAGACATCTTCGTTACGTGCTGTCCAAGGTTGGCTCCTGAATAACCTGTAGGGGAACGCCCCGACTGCGTCCTTTGTGCAATGCTTTGTCCCCTCTGCCCCCGGGTGAGTGCACTATAACCCAGCTGTGGGTAAGGACATGCCAAGTATTTAATGGGTCACAGAACTGGCAAGGAAGACAACGGTCAGTTTTTAAAGAACTCTTTTTAAAACCAGCAGGTAAATGTAAAAACCTGCCTTGCTTTGACACTGTCGTATGTTTACATGTTGTCCTGTACACTTGAGGAAAGGAACACCAGCCCTTTTGGCCTATCAGAACGTCTGGCGGATCTCGCACCAGAATTTTGGGAAGAACAAGGAAGAAATGAGCTTCTGCAAGAACTGAGCTGTGGAAAATGGGTCCTCGGATCTTACCCTGCTGCAGGAGAACAGTGCTGTCAGGGCTGGTGCTTCCAAGTGTGTGTCTCATCAAATCCTGGAATACGGGCACTTGGAAAGAACCTGTCAGGATCACCGAGTTCAGCTCCTAGCCCTGCACTGAAACCAAGAACCCCACCCTGTGCCCAAGAGCAATTGTCCAAACACTTCTTGAACTCCGGCAGGCTCAGTGCTGTGACCATTGCCCTGGGGAGCCTGTTCCAGTGCTCAGCCACCCCCTGGGTGAAAACCCTTTTTGTGATAACCAACCTAAACCTGCCCTCACTCAGCTCCAGCCATTTCCTTGAGTCCTGTCACTGGTCACAAGAGTGAAGAGGTTGGTACCTGCCCCTCTGCTGTCCCTCATGAGGACGCCAAAGACCCGAATGAGGTCTGACCTCAGTGTCCTCCAGCTGAACAGACCAAGTGCCCTCAGCCACTCCTCACACAGCTTCCCCTCCAGACCCTTCACCATCTTCATGGCCTCCTTTGGACGCTCTCCAATGGCTTAATGTCTGTTACATGTTCTGGTTCCCAAAACTGCCCCCAGCACTCAAGGTGAGGCTGCCCCAGTGCAGAGCAGAGCAGGACAATCCCCTCCCTTGCCCAGCTGGTGATGCTGGACCTGATGCCCCCAGGACGTGGTTGGCCCTCTGGGCTCCAGGACACTGCTGACTCAGATCCAGCTTGCCACCAACCAGGACCCCCAGGTCCCTTTCCACAGCTCTGATCTCCAGCCTCTTGTTCCCCAGTCTGTCCACACAACCTGGAGTGCCCGGTCCCCAGTGCAGAATCCAGCCCTTGCCCTTGTTAAACTCCACACAGTTGGTGATTGCCCATCTCTGATTTGTTGAGGCCTCTCTACCCTCGAGGGAGTTGACAGCTCTTCCCAATTTAGTGTTGTTGGCAAACTTAATATTCCTTCCAGTCCTGCATCCAAGTTGTTAATGAAGATGTTGAAGAGCACAGGGATGAGGATGGAGCCCTGCAGAACCTCACTAGTGACCAGTGCCAGCCTGGTGTCACCCCGGTCACTGTCACTCTTTGTGTCCAACCTGTGAGCCAGTTGCTCACCCACCATGTAACACGGTTAACCAGCTGTGGGCTGGACAGTTTGTCCAGAAGGTCACTGGGAGAGACAGTATCAACAGCTTCGCTGGAGTCTGAAAGATGATATCTGCTGGATTTGCTAGATCAACAGAAGGAGATCAGATTCAACAAGCAGGACTTTCCCCTCACGAAGCTGTGCTGGCTGTGGCTGATGCCTGCATTGTCCTCCAGGTGTTTTTCAGTACTTCCCAGAATCATCTCTTCTGTGATTTGGCCAGGAACCGACGAGAGACTGACGGGCCTGTGGTTCCCAGGGTCCTCCTTCTTCTTGAAAATTGGGACAACATTCGCCAGCTTCCAGTCAGCTGGGACCCCTCTGGATTCCCAAGACTGCTCAAAAATCATTGAGAGGTTTTGCGATGACATCGGCAGCTCCTTGAGGAGTTTCAGATGAATCCCAAGAGGCCCCATGGATTTGTAGGAATCCAGCTGGAGCAGCAGATCCCGCAGAAGTTTGGGGTGGACTGGGAGTTGAACATTGTCACAGTCCTCCAGCTCAGGGCACTGAGACCCCCCTTGGTCCATCGTCTGTGCTGAAGACAGAGGCAAAGAAACATTAAACACCTGTGCCATGTCCATGTCCCTGTTTGTGAGGTGACCATCCTCATCCTGGAATGGGCCAGTGTTATTTCTAATTTGCCTTTTGCCATTAATATATTTGAAAAAACTCTTTCTAATTGTCCCCCACGGTTCTGGCCAGTTTCATCTCCAGTTGAGCTTTGGCCATGTGAATTTTCTCCCTGCAGTGGCAGCAGCATTGCTGTATTCTTCCCACGTCACCTGACCTTGCTTCCACTGGGCAAACACCTTCCTTTTTCATCTTCTTTCCAAGAGAAGATCCCTGTTCAGCCAAGGAAGGGAAGGTGCTGTGAATGCCCCAAGCACTCAAGCAGCTTCAGCAGAGGTGACCACCAACCTGAAGCATCTTTTGTGGTCTTAATCTGCACACGCTTGAGGTGCAACACCTGAACCAGCAACAGTCCATCTGCTTCCACTCTGTGTCTGTCGTGGTGACAGGTAACAAAGCTGCACTAGCACCTTGTGATGGGAACCTCGATGGAGCAGGAGAATCCTGGAATTTCTTGCACAGCAATAACTGTGGGGGGAATAAGTCAGCATTTGCCAGTAATTCCAGTCCTTCAGGTGCAAGTGTGATGTTTAGCACAAGGCAACTGCTGACAAAGGCTGACTCTGGCACGATCACATTTGCTGGGCTTGAAAAACCAAACAGTTCTGGGGCCATGGGCTCACTCAGGCCAGTGCAGTTCACATCCCTAAATGGCTTTTCTTTGAGGTTATGGGTTCAGACCTTTCTGACAGTTGCAGTGCCAATTTTAAAGGACTGAGGAGGGGGACATGTTGTTGTTTCATGCTTTTTTAAAATGCATTGTGTTGCTTAAGTCTTTGTAGATGCATTTGTATTATGCCGGGTAAAGCTCGCGTCCCCAAGGGATCTGTTGGAGCTGCTGGTTTGTTTTATTAGCAGGGGCTTGTGTTGGTGGTGTCTCTGTGTGGCTGAAGGTGCTGCCAGGACATCTGAACTACCCGTGGGCTGCTTCCGTGCGTGCTGTTCTGAGCCCTAGGAGGTGGGTGTAGAACTCACTTCAGCCGTTCTTTGGGAGAGGAAACTTGACAGCAGAAGTGCTGTGCGTGTAGTAAACACACAGCAATGCCCAGGCACTGATGAGAGAGCAAAGTAAAGAGAGATTAACGCTTCAGCTGTGACCTTCTTAAACATGTTGGGTTTGGTGGAACCTGGAGCATTGCTTTTCTGGGTTCTCTGATCTGTTTTTAACCTTGTCTCTTCCTTATTTAAACACTCCTAGGCCGTATCCTTTTGTACAAAGGAATCCTAAATATGTTCGTCAGGATCTCTGTTTTTGACTGTTCTGTGCCAGTCAGTTTGCGTAGGAGCAGTGTGGTGGTGGGGAAATGGAGAGAGGGAGAGTTTATTGATACATTCTTTAGCTGTCCAGACTCCCAAATTCCCTGTGATAGATAGCCAGGCATAAGCAAGCACACTTGCTCTGTAGCCACTGCAGATTCTTCCACAAGATTACTTAAAAAAACCTCCAACTTCTCCAACTCCTGGCGTTTCTTGCCAAGGCTGAACAGCCTGCACAGCCTGTGTGTGGGCTCTCAGAGCAGGCTGCAGCTGCTGCCTTTTGGAAGAATGTGGGGCCTGGAGAGGTGAAAGCTCACAAGACTCAACTCTGTCTCGGTGAGGGGAGTTCTTGGAGAGCTGTCCCTGCCCTCTCTGGTGGCTGGGCAGCAGCGCAGTGAGATGCAGCTGCACTTGGCACATGTGGTTCCGTTTGCACAGTCTTAAAATGTAATGTGAAAGCCTGACTGCTGTGCTGGGAAAGCCACACCTCTGCCTCTAGAAGCACAGTGGGAAGATCCAGTGTGCAGGGCATTCTTCCACGCCTGTGAACTCTTCCGTGGTGTGAAATAAAGCAATTCCAGGTGAAGCCTGTGTTGGTGTGACAGCCCTCACAGAAAGCAGCGTGTTTACAACGGACTGCAGGCATCACGATACCAGCAACCTTCTCCTGACTGCTCCACAGGGCACTTCCTGCTGTGAAACAGTGTCTGTTCAGGCTACCTGGGAATCAGGACTCTGGGATCTCCAGTTCTTCCACTTACAGCTTTTGCCTCAGCCACTTTGGTGAGTCTTTGTTTGAGCAGTGAGGAAAACCCTACCTCGCAGGGCTGTTGCGAGGCTGAACTGTAATTGCTGTGTAAGATGCTTTGAAGCCATCCACCCACAAGAAGTGTTCCATTCACCCTGAGCAACCTGAGACTTCTGAGCCTGGTGGGAGCTTTTTGTAGCAGAAAACATTGGGGATGTTGTTCAACACTCTTGGCCACGTGGTGTTCTGTGGCGGCCCTTCCAGAACTGCTGTGTGGTACGTAAATTGTAGCAGAACAAGACTTTCTGTTTTTACTAGGGTTGAACTGTTGCTGTTCCATGGCCTGCTCTAAACAGGAAGTCCTGCTAGGGCAGGATCTGTTTTTAAATAGGACTAGATGAAATTCTCCCATCAGGGAGTCAGCTTCACTGGCCTTTCAGGAGTGGAGGGAGCTGGTGCTTCCCAGGCCCTCGTTCCAGGCTGGCTGAGTGAGGAACGGTTAAAAACTGCTCCCTTTGTGCCTAGCTCCGTGCTTGTGGGAATCTGGCTGGGGAGAGTGGGCTCTGTGCTCTCATTTCTCCAGGCTTGTGCTTCTTGAGGCATCCATGTCTCCTGTTCCAGCCCTGCTGCTTTTGTACTCTGAGGCCCTGGATGCAGCTGGTCCGGCACCCCATGGGCCCCTCATCTCCTTGAGCCCCAGAGCAGCAGCACAGCTTTGCCTCAGCCCCCTGGGGCTTTGGGGGCTGCCCTGTTCCCCAGGGATGGGCAGAGAGCCTCGGGCTCGGCGTCATTGTCAACAATCCTGCCTGCTCTGGGAAAGGTGGTGGAATTTGGGAGCTCTGGCTGTGCTTTAGAGCCTTGTGACAGACACAGGCGGTGAGAGTTCAGGAGGAAATGACCCAACATTGTGTCAGAACCACAAATGTGGACAAGAGGCACCAGTCCCAGCACCTGTTCCCTGCACAAGTGCTGTGGGAGGAGGTGACACCAAGGAGCCTCTGGCAGACCTTCCTCCCCTTTCCAGCTCGTGTGTGCTGGCTCCAGTTTGTCTTCTCAGCTACATCAAACCTCTCCAAAAGCTTCAAGGAAAGACAGCAACCTCTTTCACGGTTAACCTCTACTCTCCTCCCTGAGTCCCCAGCCGCTGTGGGCTGGGAAGTGAGACTGTTGGCTGAATCCAGTCTGAAATGCCTGTGTGGGCACATCGTAAGGGGAAGTTTTTGGCATCCCCCTTGCAAAGGGGGGAAGGAAAGTGTTACCCATTCGTGTGACAGTCCCACTGTCAGCTCCAAGCCCTGCCACTGCCCTTAGCTGCTTCTATCACCCATCCAGCAGAGCTGGGATACTTGTCTTGTTCGGATGATTGTGGTTTTGCTTTTTATTTTAAATAAAATCAATTATTTTGCAATATCCTGTCACTTTCTTTCATATCATGATCTGAAAAAACCTTACAGGTGTACACCTCTGTTCCCCAAAGTGCTAAATGTGTCGGGAACAACTCGGGGGGTGCTTGAGGGTTTGCACATCTGTGCTGGGGCGTGGTTTGGAAGCTGCTGGGGTTGCACTGGCTTTGGGAGGTGGTTTTTGTTGGTAGGTTTGTTACCAGACTGCCCCACCTGCGCTTTGGCCCTCCCCAGTCTGTGTCACAAGAGGTTTCCGTGTTGTGTTTCTAGTGCCACCTCACACTGGCAAGAGGGGTTTTCATCTTCCAGGTGTCATGTGCTGCTTTGGGAGGGCTGCCACGGTGATCAGAGAGATGGAGCACTTCTCCCATGAGGAAAGGCTGAGAGAAATGGGATTGTTCAGCCTGGAGAAGAGAAGCCTCCGGGCTGATCTAATTGTAGCCTTCTGCTCCCTGGAGGGAGCCTGCAAGAAAGATGGAGAGAGATGTTTTACAAGGGCCTGGAGTGACAAGACAAGGGGGAAGGGCTTCAAACTGACAGGGAGTAGGTTTAGCTTGGGTATTAGGATGACATTCTTCCTTGTGAGGGTGGTAAGGCTCTGGCAGAGGTTGCCCAGAGAAGCTGTGGCTGCCCCTGGATCCCTGGAAGTGTCCAAGGCCAGCTTGGACAGGGCTTGAAGCAGCCTGGGATACTGGAAGGTGTCCCTGCCATGGCAGGGCTGGAACAAGATGAGCTTTAAGATCCCTTCCAACCCANAAGGCAAGGCTCTGGCAGAGGTTGCCCAGAGAAGCTGTGGCTGCCCCTGGATCCCTGGAAGTGTCCAAGGCCAGCTTGGACAGGGCTTGAAGCAGCCTGGGATACTGGAAGGTGTCCCTGCCATGGCAGGGCTGGAACAAGATGAGCTTTAAGATCCCTTCCAACCCAACCCATTCTGTGATTCCATGATTCTAAGTAAGCCCCACAGTGCAGAGGGGCTCTGTAGAAGGGCTGCACTCCGAGCAGAGGGGCTTGGGGCAGAGCTGCCTCAAGGAAGCTGGCTGTGAGGTGGAACAAGGACTGGGAAAGTGGAAAAACTTGCATATTTTGTCAGTGAGCGTCGTTAGAACCAGTAACTGTAGGTAAATAAGGTGGAACAGAGTGTGAGACAGCAGCCCTGAGGCTTTTGAAATATTTATAGCAATATATTGTAAAATGAAACAACTCAAAGAGTAAATGGCTTTGTGGCAGCAGACAAGCAGTTCACTCATTTCCATATAAACCTCTGTCCTCCCCTTCCCAGACACTGCTGGAAACATTCTTCTTCTTTAGTGTCACCTATAAAGCCTTTTTTTTTTCCTTCTTTCCAGTTGCCCTTCAGCAGCTCTCCCCATGCCCAGCTCACCTCCCCTGCTCGATGCACAATTAGCAAATGAGCCTCTCCTTTCCTTGTGGATGATCCGGGTGTGTCCGTGCTTGGCATTTAACAAGCCCCAATTCCAGAAAATGCTGTGAGCTAATGGTGGCTGAAAACTGTGTACAGCCACTGTAGAAATGCTTTTAGAACTGATCTCTCTTGCTTTTCAGTCTGGAGAGGCAATTTAGGTGCTTCAAGATAACCTCACTGTTCTTCCTCATTTGCAGGTATTGCTGGTATCTCTTGCAGTCCCTCTGTGTCCTTGCAATCAGGACTTGATTTATTTTTATTCCTCTTGATTTATCTACACATCTTCCTTTTTGTGACAGTTGCAATTTCATTTCAACAAGGAGGATGGCACACTGATACTTTAATTACTGCTGGGGAGCCCACAGGTTGGCTGCACCTTTGCCAGTGTTCCTGCTCCTTTCTTCCAGTCTGATGCAGAAGCAAATAACTCCTGCTTTTTCTTTTGTGACCATTGGAAAGCAAGTCATGGAGCAGGGCTGTGTCCTTCCTGCAGTGCCAGGCATGGCACTGAGCAGCTGCATGTTCAAGACTGGTTTGGGGTTGAATGAACAGGCTTGCAGCACATTTTTTCCTTCAAGGCACATAAAAACTCCTCTGTGAGGCTTCACCTCCTCTGGTTCTGGAGAAGTGTGGATCGAGGCAGGTAGAGCTGGTTGGGAATGTGTCCAGAGGGAAATAATCATTCCATGTCCCTTCTGGTCTGAGACCTCGTGGCTCCCACCTGTGTGTGATGCCTGTGACCAGGTATGTCCTGTCCTTCAGCACTGGGGGCTGCCGCTGGAACAAATCCACGCGGCCTGCCCGGAGCAGGAGGAGGGGCAGGGCAGCTGGAGCAGCAGCCGTGTCCCGCCGTGTCCCAGCTGTGCTGACAGGGAAAGGCGGACCGAGGCTGCAGGAGAATTCCCGGATTGCTTTTCTGCTGCAGCACTGCCTTGTTTAGACCCAAGGCTGTGTCATTTCTCAGCTGTTCCACTGCAGCTGGGGCTGGAATGGCTGCCAGTATCCAGGAGCTTTTGGAATATCAGCTTGTATCAGTGTGCTGTCAAGGGCAAGGCCAGTTGTACTGGTTTAAGACTTTGAAGACCCTCAAGAGCAACTCAGAGCCTGCCCTGGCTCAGGGATGAGGTTGTAAAATGAATTAAGTCGTTGGAAGAGCTGTATGGGTGAGAGCAGAGGCCTCACAAGCAGAGGGGGTAGTGTCAGGAGCTTAGGAAGAAGGTCTAGGAACAAGCACTTCAGGAGAGCTCTTGGGTTGGATCATTTCTTTCCGTGGAAGCAAGGTCCAGCCATCCCCACCCCTGGGCTGAGCTCTGCCGTTTGTGGATTGAACCCAAATATCCCCGAGCCAGCACACAGCCGGGTGTCAAAAGGCAAATGAGCAGCCAGCCAGGTAGGGGAGTGACCTCCAAGCCTGAAGAACAGCGAGTACAGGGCCGTTTCCTGGGATAGCTTCTCATTTCTGGCATCAAGACGGAGAGGGCTGTGTTCTTGGCAAGGAAAAAGAGGTATCCATGACTGGGAGCGTGACTGGGGCTTGCAGAAATAATCTGAGTTTGGACCAGTTATAATACTGGTCTGTGCTCAAACTTTATGTGAGGGAAAATGTGTTCTGGGAGGATCTGGGGACATAAAATCCTGTCTTTTCCCCTTGGAAACCAGCATGTATCTGCTCACTTCACTGCATAGGGGCTCGTGGAGCCACACTTGGGTTATGGCTGGGATGCAGAGGCGGGTGTTGGAGCTCAGTGGCTCTCCTTGCTTTGGGTGGGACGGAAGCCGAGGGCCTCGGAACAGCGCCTGCCTGTACAGCTCACAGGCTGCCAGAGACCGAGAATGCGTGGTGTGTTAGATCAGACCTTTTTTGTGCCTCCAGAAGGCTCTCCCGACTGTCCCACACCCCATTCCTGGATCCTGGGAGCGCCGCCACCCGCAGTGGCCCGGGCAGCAGGAGCCAGCCCGGCTCTGTCCCTCCCGCGGGCAGATTCGCAGCGCAGCATTTTCCGTGCCGGGGCCGCTGCCCGGAGCAGTTGTCACCGTGGCTCTCCTGAATCCCCCTTTGTTGGCAAAGCTCTTCAGCTGCTGCCGCCCTCGGCTCCCCCGCTGCGGCCCGGAGCTGGCGGCCGTGTGAAAGCGGCTTCTGTGCGGGGCCGGGGCTCTGGGGACCGTCCTCAGACAGCCTCTGCCCGCCCGGGGCTCTCGGGGACTGTCCCTTGCCTGCTCGAGGCTCTCGGGGACCCTCCCCTGCCTGCCGGGGGCTGGCGGGGACTGTCCCGTGCCTGCCCGAGGCTCTCGGGGACTGTGCCTTGCCTGCCCGAGGCTATCGGGGTCCATCCCCTGCCCGCCCGGGGCTCTCGGGGACCGTCCCCTGCCCGCCCGGGGCCCTGGGAACCGTACCCAGACGGCCTCTGCCCGCCCGGGGCTCTCGGGGACCATCCCCTGCCCGCCCGGGGCTCTCGGGGACCGTCCCTTGCCCGCCCGGAGCTCTCGGGGACCGTCCCTTGCCCGCCCGGGGCTCTCGGGGACCGTCCCCTGCCCGCCCGGAGCTCTCGGGGACCGTCCCCTGCTCTGTCGGGGCTCTCGGGCAGCGGTTCCTAGCCATCCCCTGCCCAGACTGGGCTCGGAGGAAGCGCTTCCCAGCCATCTCCTGCCCGTCCGGGACTCCTGGGGAGCATCCCCTGCCCACCCGAGGCTCTCGGGGACCGTTCCCAGCCATCCGCTACCCGCCCCGGGCTCTTGGGGACTATCCCCTGCTCAGCCGGGGCTCTTCGGGGCCGGAGCCAGCCATCCCCCGCTCTCCCGGACGCTGCAGGGCGGTTCTCCTCCCGAGAGAGGGCAGCGCGCTCCAGCCGCTGCTGCTGCCCTGCTCCGGGCTCGGCCCGAGCCTGGGCTGGGGCTGGGGCGGGGATGCCGTGCCCAGGCGAACCCCCCCGAGCAGGGGGGCCAGCAGCCTCCGAGCTCGTCTCTCCCGGAGCTGGCGGGCAGGCCCAGGGCAGAGATCCCTGGCTGGGAGGCTGCCTGGCTGACCTGGTTCGTGAATCCATCCCCTCCCGTCCCGCAGCGTGCATGACGAGGCTGGAGGCATCAATCGTGCCTCGTAAGTTGATAGGGGAGCCCCAGAGATACCTCTGTGCCTCCCAGCAGGAGCTTTGGCCGGGGACCAGGCCGAGTTTATTCCATCACTTCCCTCTGGAGAGCCGTGGAGGGGACAAGTCGGCATCACATGGGACCTGCTGGGCCCAAATTCTGCTTGGGGGGGTCATCCCCATCAGATCGCATTCTGCGGGACAAGCTCTCACCCCAAGTCTGGACATGGGGAGCTGAGCTCTGTTGCTGATCCTGTCACCTCGTTACTGCAGGAGTTTGGCTCAGTTAGAGGGGCTCTTCTGGCAGATGTGTCCCTGCTGCTCCTGGCTGTTGCTCTCAAGACCAGGAGTGTTGTTTTTCACAGACATCCAAACCCTGCAGCTCTCACAATTCCTGTGAGTGCCGCAGGTTCCAGCAACCTGAGAGGGAATCGCTGCAGGTCCAGAGCCAGGAGCTGCTAATGGGCACCTCTGAGGCTCCTGTTGATTCCCGTGTCAGGGATTCCAGTCTCAGGAGAAGCTGTCAGGACCAGCCTCTCTTATTTTAAGGCAGTGATAAATCCTGCTCGGGAGGGTGCTGGCTGAAGTGCTCTGTCTCCGTGCTGGGTTAATGCAAGCCACATGCTGCTGCATTCCTGAGCGGGCAAACACCCTCCAACACACTTCCATCCAAGAGCCTTGGAAAATTTATACTGCCAGGGAGAAAGAGCAGGAGGTGTCCTGGGCGTTGGCAGTAATCAAGGGCACTGTGACAGCTGGAAACGTGTGTAACACCAAAACACCCCAAGTCACCCTATTAGCAGCTCCCAGTGGCCAGTTCCTGTCCGTCTCATCCAGAATTCCTCTTTGTGCCCAAAACTCACAGTCCACGTGAGCACAGGAGCGAGGACTCACTCACTCCCTGGAGCTTCCCCACCCTGGTTCTGTCTGGCCATGAGCAATTTCCAGGGCTCAGAGGAAGCCTCCAAAAGCAAGTGATGCACTGGACTCAGGGTGATGCCTTCATGGCTACTGGGATTTGGGCAAGTAGGGGGAAGAAGGGACCAAATAAACATGGAAAAACTGCTGAACCGAAGAGCGCTGTGATGCCGCCAATCTCCGGGTGATTTGGCTGAGCTCTAGAGCAGCTCTGATGACCGGGACCCAGGAAATGCAAAGCTCTGCGGGAGAAGGGGAGATAAGTACCGCGGTTGGTTGTTGCTAAGAATACAATTATCCATACGCTAACGATTGCCTGCCTGATAGGATTACCAATAAAGACAAACGCAGTGAGGATCATGGCTTCACTTCCTTCCTCCCACCCGCGGATTTAATCCCACCTTTGTTTGAGTTTTTTCTTTGGTCAGTCAATTAAAAAACTCTGCTCCTGGTGGTATGTCCGGAGCCTTTTCCCTGGAGGAAACTTTCCGGGGTGAATTCCCATGTCTGCTCCCCTCGCGTGCATCCAGCTCCGTGCTGGTTTCACCCTGGCAGGAATAGCTTAGGCCTTCTAATTTCAGCCTGCTTTGTAAAAGGTTGGCTAATCCTCCCAGGAGTCTCGAGAAGCAGGAAATCCTCGGTGGCAGTTTGGAAGGACCTGACAACTGCTTGGCCACTCTCCTTGCCAGCTTGTGATGGCTTTTGGGCACATCCTGGTTTTTGAGTCTTCTGTTTTTCAGACCTCCCAGCAGCAAGATGCTCGGGGGCAGGCTCTGGCAGCGCAGCTGCTCTCGGCACCAACTTTACCTGGTGGGTGTAACAGCAGTTTATGGCACTGATACCGCCTGGGTAAGGTGGAGTGATGCTCTGGAGCTTGGCATGGATGTGCTGCCAGATGCTGCTCACTCAGGGGAGTCAGGACAGCCTTCCTGGCCCTGCCAGCCCCTCCGCTACCCAGCCAAGGGCTAACAAGGTGCAAATGCTCATTAAACGCTGCCCGGAGGCCAGCTGACACCCCAGTGGGTCAGAGCTCACCGAGCCCTGGGTGCCCGCCCGCAGGGAGCATCCCGGGAGACTGACACCTTCCCATTGTTACAATGAGACCCGTTAACGAGTGACAGAACAAGAGGAAATGTCCTCAAGTTGCGCCAGGGGACGTTTAGATTGGGTATTAGGAACAATTTCTTCACTGAAAGGAGCGATGATCTTAGAATCAATGTAAATGATTCTAGGATTCGACGATGTAAGCCACTGCCGAGCAGTTTGGGAATGACTTTGTGGATATAAGGCAGTGTCTGATGAAAGATCCCCTTGTCCCAAGCTGGACTCTCGCATCAGGCAGAGCCGGGTTGCTCGCAGCCCGAGCCTTCCTCTCCCAGTCGCGCCTTCCCAAATCCCACTCCTGGGTGCGGGTAGATGCGGGCGCGCATCCCCAGCGGGCGGGGAGCGGGGCCTGGCTCTGGCTGCCGGCTCGGAGGGGGAGGTGGGTGCCAGGGCCGGGGGGGCCAGGGCGGTGGGCAGGGCCGGCGGATGACGCCGGGTAAAGCCAGCCGAGAGCCGGCCCAGCCCCGCCGCCGGCCGAGCGCTGCCCGCGCACCCCCCGCGGCCGCGCAGTCGGGTCGGGCGGGCTCCGGCGGCAGGGCAGGATGGACCTGGCCGTGGACTTGTACCTGGCCGTCCCGCTGCTCTTCACCGTCCTGGCCCTCGTCCTCGCCTCCGTCTTCCTGAGGCTGCGGGGAGGCGGCGGCGAGCGGGCGGCGGAGCGGCCCCGGGAGCCCGCGGCGGAGCCGGCTCGGGAGGGCGGCCCCGGGGGAGAAGAGGCGGTAGCGGCACCGGCCGAGGGGCCGGAGGACGAGGGGAGCCGGGTGCCAGTGGAGGAGGTCGGGGTGGGCGACGAGGGGAAGGAGGCGGTCGCTGAGCAGCGGGAGGCGGCGGCGGAGCCGGGCCCCACGGCCGAGCCCAGCCCCGCGGCGGCCGGGAGCA